>JAUZST010004836.1:0-16003 GCA_034779995.1 Parotocinclus haroldoi
TATATATGGCCATTATACCATTGCTTTAACAATGTTATGTCGTATCTAAAGGTGTCATAACAATGTTATGTCGTATCTTAAGACCCTTGCACAGTACTATATGTGAAAGAATAAATCAAAAACTAATAATTTAGTTCAAAAAAGGCCAATCTAACATGTGTCAAGGATCCAAGATGGTCCAGGCTCATTATTATACTGATTTATTAAAATATGATTGGATCTGATCAGGACATCCCTATTGCCAATTAACAGATTTCTTTTTTAGCCTGTGAATAAATAACTGATGTTTTCAGCAAAAACATGAAAAGCAAATTTTGTCTATAATAAGGACAAGGATGAAGATTTCACAATTTTTTTAAGTTTACAAACTTTCTTACAGCTGTATAGGTGTGGTGTGCGCGAGTCTATGCTGTATGTGTAAGAGCTAGCTATGTGCGGTCTGGCTGAATGTTGCCACGGAGACCATGGCGCAGCAACGCAGGGGAAAGTCCTCCTGAGCATAAAAAAGGGACTAAAACAGGAACAGCAATAATAAGTTAAATATCACATAGAAGTCCCTCCTGTAGTCAGAAGTGAGAAAGGGCACCTTCTCCGCTTTTGTCTGGCCATATCTGTCGCCTACCCCCAGGTTTGGGAACATTCCTCTGGCTGCGGGATTCTCAGTTTTACAATCAGTTTTACTGTTTTACAAAGACCTCATCCTTGGTCCTCCATAGAACATGTGACCCCCACCATGCAACTTGCATGTCTGTGGTTTAGTCCTGGCAGAGGTCAGAGCACAGGAGCACAGGTCAAATGCATGTAGCAGGTTGTGCTACTGGCTGCTGCTTGCGGTTACGCAGGCCTCCTGATTTTTCCTTATAGGTCACACACATCTGCTGAGACACGTCTACCAGCGCACTCGCTACTGCTAGACCTGAAACACAGAATGATCTTAGCAATACTGCATCATGGTCAGTTACATTTCTAGCTACATTTTTAGGTGCTTGAAATTATATGCAGACCATCACCTGACTGTCCTGGAGTTGGTATGCCGCCGGGACCTCTGGGTAATCTGATAAAGATGGACAGGACTGCTGCTTTATTCCCAAAACATGGTTCCAAAGCTATGGGCTTTGGCACGGCCTGCAAAAATAAGCAAAATGTGGTTATGGGAAAATCACTATTCAATTTCCATAGATTCAAGCCAATAACAGATAATTGCTATTATGCAACAAGTTCCAATGAAAACATCCGCTCTGCTTTAGTGAAGTTCCAGACTGTTTGCTATGTGCAGATACTAGTTCCTTTAAAGTCATATCAGCAAAGGATGTATTGACGACAGAGACAAGGCTACATATATACACACACACACTAATCATCGGCCAATTTAGAGTGACCAGACAACATAATGCATATATTTGAAATGTGGGAGGAAACCAGAGTAAATCCATGCAGGCATGGAGAATACAAACAAACTCCGCACAAATGGAGTGTTCAGAGCGAGAGACAGGGAGAGAGAGTGAGAGAGAGAGAAAGAGAGAAAGAGAGAGAAAGGGGGTAGACAGAGAAAAGGTCAAATGGTTATGAGGCTACAAAACATGCACAAGATACAGCGTGACTTTAATAAAAATATCCAACACATAGGACATATACAGCTTAAAGAAACTTAATGCTATAACAGGAAAACACCCAGAAGATACACATAAGAGGACTATGTATATACTGGTAAATTGGTAAATCCCAAAACTGATAATTATTAAGCTTTTAATGGTCTAAACTGCAAATAATCTATTTAAGTAGAGTGGCAAGTCTTGAATATATTTTACAGGAAAAAAGGGCAATATTTTTACATTAAATGCTAATGGCTTTAAAATGTTGGAATGTAGTTGAAAAAAGGTTACTAGTTATACTGTGTTAAATGTGAGAACAAATGTTCTCTATAGGGTTCAAATATGGCCTCTAACCGGGCCAAAATATGAGCCTAATGAACTTGTTTTCACTTCTGGGTGGTCTTGAGTGTAAGCAAGAGCAGTGTCTTGTTAAAACATAACATGTGATTGTTTCTCTTTAGGAACTATTTTTTTCAGTTGTGGGGGACTAGCATTCATGCAATATCTCCCCTGTGCTCCCAAGCATTCATTGAGTTTTTACAGTGAAGCAGCTGAAATGGCTCCCCTCACCATGACACCTCTGCATCCATGCTTAAATTATTGTTGAGAAGCACACACCATAATACTTCTCAAAAGATCTTCAAGTACATCTTCCCAGACCATAAATATGCAACTCCTATCATAATTCATCTGTCCGCACAACTCTGCTGAACCACTCTAAAACAAACTTCATATTCCACAAGAAACATTCTGTCCTTTTTGTATTATTTTATGTATTAAACGATCTTCTGGTTATTGTTCTTTTCAAATTGTCTCGTTTTTTTGAGGTCATGAATTCTACTAACAGAATAGAAACCCTTTTTCCTGTGTTTGAGAAGTGTGAATTTTGGCAGGCGCTCATCTCTCCTTTAATTGCCTTTGGGTCATCCAGATCCGTATTTTCTGAAACGTTACCACCTGATGTTTGGCAATTGTGTTTGGCATATTCTCTTAATAGCTGTTAGTGAAACAGGGCTTTGCTGAGCCTTTAGGGTCTTGTAAATTTCAGAGTAGCTGCAGTTTACCCGATGTAGACCAGATTTGTGGTTTCTACCAGCAAGCCCTCCATGATATTTTGCTGTTTTTTTAGAACAGATTTTTTTCACTTGCTCACATTGGGACACACAAGCCTGCATATTATACAAACCCAATTCCAATGAAGTTGGAATGTTGTGTAAAACAACAATAAAAACAGATTACGATGAAAAGTATCTGCAAATTATTGTATTATGTTTTCATTTATGCTTTACACAATGTCCCAACTTTGTAGATCTAGGTTGTAGATCTGTATACATATACATGTAACTCCTGGTTCAGAGCCTTTTTAAGAGGCTTGTGATGTGCTACAGCAGGTGTGAAAGATGACCACCTAACAGCTAAGGGTCAATACAGAAGAAATTGTGAAACATGTTGAACCTCTTGAAAAAAAAAACTTGTGAATTTATCTTTGTGCAAAAAAGACTGCAGCAATGAGCAGTGAGCAGTGAATGGTGGTTTAGCTCATGATCGTTTAGACCAGTAATTTGTTTGTAGGATCATTAAAAGCTTATTATATTGCAATTTTAGGTTTGGCCCTTTTTGTCAAATTTAGGTACAGCATCACACAGGAGATAAGGAAAGAAACTACAAAAAACAACAAAAAAAAGAAAACTTGAAATAAAGTGAGGCACAAACCAGGCACAACTTTCTTTCATAGTTATTTGAATGGTGTATTCTAAACAGTCTTCCGCAACAAGGTACATTCTGATAATAGGGTTCGATTATACATGTCATCAGCTATGCGTAATACCATAGAAATATCTTTACCATTTGCACAACAGTATCTATCCCTATTCATAGATTCCCCTTTTTCACTGTAGATATAGAGCTCCTTGGTTTAAAAACTTCAAATGGATTAATTTAATTTTAAAATCTATAAAAAAAAGAGCACATACCTCCTGTCAGATAAGCATAAGCATGGCACTGTCACCCTTAATATAAACATTTCAACAGTGACCCAATTAAATCATTTATTTTGCTTTCAGTCCCCAAAGCTTAGACGTCAGCTCTCACACTTTTACACAGATATGTTAGTTCAAAGGACCACACTCTTTCAACCTTTTCTATTTTCCTTAACACCAGTTAAGCCATCTCTAAGCCTGTTATAGTCCCTTCCCTCTGCCTTTAAATGTAAACGAAAAACCTCTCTCATTCATCTGTTGACCCCCTGACAACCTGCACATCCATCCACATACACTTTAAATTGTAGGGGTAAAAATAAGCAAAAAAAACCACCTTTGAAAATTCAATTACAGCCACAGAGGAATTGTGTTGGGGAAAGAAACTGTGTGCGCCTGTGTGCGCCTGTGTGTGTCTGCGTATGTCTCCACTTTGTTTTGTCTTGGAAGATTATCTTAGGCAACCAGACTGAGCCAGCAAAAACAGGTTCTATTTAATTAACCCTTGTAAACAGGGTGGGAGGAAAAGTGAGAGTGACAGATGGGGATAGAACTGAAGCCTACAGAGTGGGAGGTCAAGGCTGGTTGGAAACAAGTACCATCATACCATCTGTGGTAGAATTTTAGAAGTAATTTCTAAATTAAATGTCCCCTAATTTTTGTGAGCAGTGTAGAATTATTTAAGCCTTGGGCTGAGCTTAAGAGGCGTTTGCTCTATGGGTCATTCAAAGACTGAGCATGTGGTTAGACTGAAAACATCTGCCTTCATTGTACTCTGTGACTAAACAAGGTGGTATATGCTATGAATTTCACCATTATTTGGATGCTATTTTTTTATTTCTAGCTCTATATCAAGTTGAGATTTCCTTTACAATGACATTAACAGAGTGTGTTTACATGCATAATAAATAATCATAATAATCAATAATCTTAATTTCCTAAAGCATATTTGAGTCTCCACAAGGTGTTCGATAGTTGTTTTGCTTTGAAAAATCATAGAAAAGCCTGGTGTTAATTATACTCTGAGTAACACATGAGATGCCTGTAATCGACAACTTTGCGTATGCCAGATGCTAGTATACAGATATGCATGTATGAGAAATGAAAGCTGTTTTCGAATATTTTTTTTATCCCACATGATAAACGTCTAAAGTCATGGGTACTATTGCAAGTTGATAACATTAATACACTGTAGAGCAGCATGAAACAGTATGTGAGGTTTGACACAAGGATACTACTTTTAAGCTCCATTAACTAAGATATTGTCTTTCTAAAAATACTTTTAACGCCTGAAACAAGAACCGCAAAGAACAAGCAAACCACTAGTAGCAGTGTTTACTAAGTATCTGCTTAATTCACTTGCAATTTGGGATTATTCAGACCGTGTAAAGTATTCAAACAGTGTAAAGTATAGGTTGCTGTCAGTGCAAATAGCTCAATTTAACACCTGCAGTGCGATTTTAAATTAACTGATAATTGCCTGATGATCATTTTGTGAATATCAGGAATTAATCAGCTTTGCAAAACTAAAATCTTATGAAATTATCGTTCATAACTGTCAACAAGTTTTAATTATGAAAATCAAAAATAGTTAAATCAAATATAACAACACAGTATACTGAACACAAAACCATTACAGTCCTCTAATCTAAATAATTCATAGTAATGAATAAAGTCATAGTAATATGGTCTTACTAAAAGTACCATTTGTTTTTCATATCATATGGACCGTTGGACATGTCTGCAGAGTGACAGCACCAGGATGCACCATTTGAGAAATGTACTCTAAAATTATGTCCTCATATCAGGGATTCCCAAAAATGATTTCTTTTACACCTCTCACCATATTACAGTGGCATAACCGCAATCCAGTATGAAAGGCACAAGCAGCCATTGGTGCTGGTATCGGTCACTATGCAAATATACTGAATAAAAGTTTGGGGAAGTTTTCTAATTAGCGGAGACTGAGGACGTCATTTAGATGAGTGTCAAAATATTTCTCCCACAAACCCTTATTTCCAGATTCAAGTGAATCAACTTCTGGGATTTTCTGACCTAGATTATTGAGCATCAATTAAGAACTGCCACTTAAAATATGCTGCTAACATTTTGGTACCAGCCATCATAAGGTACCTTTAGAGGTTTTGTAGAGCACATACCACAGTGGGTCACCACTCTTTAGGTAGAAATCTGGGGACCATTAGCATATAGTGCAGTTGGTTATAACGTTGAGGCTCACCCATTTATTTTCTGTTGTTCAAACCTTGCGGATTCCACAATAGATCAGCTCAAGGGTTCAAATCCCAACCCTGCCCAGCTGCCACTGCTCATTCCTTGATCAATGTCTTTAAGTCACAACTGCATGGACTGTAAGACCGTATCAAATTGCAAGTTGCTCTGGAGGTGGACATTTCTCAGATAACGTAAATATGTTGTTATTTGTGAAATTAAACTTAAATCACAAAAACTGTATGTCTAATACTTTTATATTTATTATACATATATATTTATCAACATTTACACTTCCGCTTCCGGGTATGTTGCGTGCTAAGTTTGTCTGCTGCCACTCTCGTAATCGGAGATGTTTCCTTCCTTGCTGTAAAGTGCCCTTGGGTTTGAGAAAGGCACTATATACATTAAATGTATTGTTATTACTATTATTATATTAAGACTGAATAAATAAATGATTACTGTGCATGTGAGACGTAGAAAAATCAGGGTCCTTCTGTTCAAATCTAATCGGTAAAAATGCCATAATTGATGATAACATACAAGAGAGTAAAACTGTCTATAAACAACCACAAAATGTAATACTTAATTATAGGTCTCAGCTGAAACATCTATCTAGAGCATCAGTCATAGCAAGCAATTATTATTGGTGCCATTATAACTATTAGTGCTTTGGCAAAATATATACAGACCTACAGCCACCTGGTGTTATACTTTTCAAAGTCTTGATGATAAATCTGCTAATATTTTCTGCAAATATTTCCCTGATTATTGCCCCCCCACCCCCACTTACTACCTCTGAATTACTAGCTCTGATCAAATTTACATGGCACAGTTTGCTCTGCAAAACATGCAATCACACAGCAACATACAAACCATTACGCACATCTTGGCTTAATCCACAACCCACGCAGCCTGCTACATTCATTAGATTAACTTGTTTAGGTGGAAATGCAGAGCAAGCTACTGATATTCTCTACATTTTTGACAGTAAATGAATAGGCTGGATGGGTTGCTTAGTGTTGAGTACTGTTGCCATGCAGATAAGATTGAGTTGATACTGCAGCACAATCTCAGATATGACTGAGCCCCAGAGATTCACACAAATAGTGACCAAGATCACTGCGACTAACAGAAGCATGTGTTTGTCTAAACCCACTGAAAACCAAGGTCTGAGTCTTTCCACTTGCAGTGGTTGAGAAGAAATTCTGCAGCAGGCTCCAGTAAACTTCGGAAGTGCCACTCAGTTCATTCAAGCCTACCACTTTTTTAATTGAGTTTTTCTGTGATGTATTGGAACTGGTACACAGCATAAATGTGTATGTGTGCGTCAGGGGTGGTGAGAAAGAGAGTACATGGAAGGGAGGTAAATCTAAATTGAATCTTTGCTTCTGGGGTACGATACCCTTTTGAGAAAGCTTGGAGAGTTTCAGTGGAACCAAACTAAGATGAAGAACCTCACATACTCCGTCTCCATAGGAGTACACTCTCAAACAAACAAATACACATGCATCTGATTTATTTCGATAAAGCGATACTGAAGTTTTGTAGCTATATACATGTTTGATGTACCTTTGTAAACAGTGGTGCTTGAAAGTCTGTGAATCCTTGTGAATTTCTATACTTCTGTATTAATATGACCTAAAATATGATAAAGGTTTCACATAAAGTCCTTTATGCAGACTAAATGAAGCCAGTGAAACAAATGAGATAAGTTATATACTGGGTCATTTATTTTTTGATGAAAGGATTCATTATCACATATCAGTGAGTGGCAAAAGTATGTGAGAGTAAAGTATTTGCTATTTGTTTTAACTGAGACTTGTTGATAGCGGTCAATCAGTTTTGTGGGGCAGTAGCCTTCCATACAAAATTTTTACTCAGGAATGTTGGTGGGTTCCCTCTCAAGAAATGAACGCTTCAGAACAACCCAACATTTTTATATAACTTAGGATCATTACTCTGACTTGGCCTTTCCAAAATAACTTTAACCTTTTTTAATCTTTCTTTGGAAAACTGACTTGTGACCTTAGGATTACTGTCTTTGCTGTATGACCCACATTCTCTTATGATTCAGTTCATGGACATATGTCTTGGTATTTTGTTTTAGATTTTGTATGATTCAGAATTAATTATTTATTCAGTGATTGCAAGCTGTCCCACCTCAGATGCAGCAAAACCATGATGCCACCCATGATCCAACCACATCCATGTTTCATAAATGCAATTAGGCTGTGGAATGTAGTGCTTTTCATTCAGAAGACATAACACTTCTCATTGAATCCCAAAATGTCTATGCTGACCTCATTATTTCCAAAAGTTTTCTCTGTCATATTGCCTTCTGGCTTATCCAGATGATATTTAGCAACATTGCAGATAAGCAGCAATGGCCCTTTTCTAGAGCAGTGGCTTTCTCCCAACACTGCCATGTTCACCATTGCTGTTCTGTATATTCCTAATAGTGGTCTCATGAACATTTACATTAGCCAACATGGCAAAGGTCTTTAGTTGGAGGTTACTCTGAGTTCCCTGAATGTCTGTGACATCATAGACTATTACATGCCTTGCTCTTGGAGTGATTCTTATTGGTCAACTACTCCTGGGGAGGGTAACCATGGTCCTGAATTTCCTCTATTTGTACAAAATTTGCCAGACTATGAATTTGTAAAGTCCAAACTATTTAGATAAGGTTTTGTAAAACTTCCAGTGTGCTAAGCATCAACAACTCTACTTCTGAGGCGTACTATTGCCCTTCATGCCACAAAACAGTTCCACAGTTTTGTGAAGATATAGTGTTCTGTCAGGCGCATATGGGCTCCTACTCATATCTTGTTATCATCCCATGAATTTAAGACAACTGGCATGAATTTCATACACTGTTGTCAGAAAGGTAACATTGGGTCATTTACCATAATAAATAAATGACCAAGTAGAAAACCTTTGTCTCTTTGGATTCTCTTCACCTACTTTTAGGTCTTGTGTGAAAATCTGATGATATTTTTCCCCTGCATATTTATACTGAAACATAGAAAGTTAGAAACAGAATAGATTAAACTTTCCAATACCACTGTACACAGTGTAAATCGTCAAGCTTAAAACTTTAGTTCTAAAACCCATATACTAATACAATAGTAATGCAAAATAAATATTAAGGAAGGTAAGCATTTATATGTGTAGCTGTTGAATACAACAAGGCCTGTAAGGGAGGTAAAAACAGAACAATATGAATGCCATATCTGGCTGACTCAGCTGGGTACTAAAGATGTCTAATGAGGTCCTACTTTATGAAAAATGTAATTATTAATACAATCTAAGGCCTAGCCATAAAAAGTCACACTCACCTTCACGCTTCCACCAATCAGGTCAGGCGGCTCCTCATCCATCTCCAAGGCAACATTGATGGTGGCAAATGGCCGGCTGGCCATCTGCTGCATCTCTCGCAGGAGTTGCTGAGAAAGAGGAGGAAAAAGATAATTTGCTAGTGTTATAATAACACAAGAAACTATTGATGCTCTACTCTGTACATAGATAATCAAAACTCAATTAAAGATAGAGAAACAATGTGCTTCACTTATGCAAATGTTTTCACAGTCAGGCTCAGCATTGATCTTACATAAGAAAGACACAAAAAGGAAGTGGGTGTTCCTACACAGCGAGAGAAACAACCTGAAGCTTAAATGACCATTCAAAGGAGCATTCAGTTATAACCCACCAGCAATCTGACCAGTTCTGAAAGCTTAAAGCTTTACACCAACATGTACTGGTGTACTTTATGCATACATGTTTCAATCTAAGAGCTGAAGATAACAGTGTTTCAGATGCACCTGTCAGGTTTCGCTGAACTCACACCAGTGAAGTCCCTTAATGAAACAACAAAGTAAGACTAAAGCTGCTAATGAGCTCACGTTATAAGTGAGAGCTCACACTCTTCACTGTGAGAGAAGATATGGAAACTGTGCCAAGAAGCAGTTATGTATGGGTCAATGATTTCAACCTACTGGAAAAACATTGAGTTTCTACATTCGTAATATACTACACCCACTCTTGCAAAAATAACTACCTTTCGCGTTCATTAGAAAGGTTTCATTGAGGTCATATTGTACTGGCTGAAACATGCCTGGTTTTGCACCAAATGAGAGGTGCAGTAACAATGATAAAACAGGATAAAACAGTTAACATGGAATAAAATCAAACTGAAACCTATTACCATTTGGAGCAAAGCTGTTTTACAGTGAGTACTACAATACAGGCTGTACTTATAGAAAGAAGCAGCCTATTTTGTAAAAACGGAAGCCCTATATGTGTATTATTACCTAACTAAGCATTTACATTTATATTTTAACAATTTTATTCATTAGTGATTTTTTTTTTAATTTAAGGTGTATGCGTGGGTTTACTCTGGGTACTCCAGTTTCTTTCCACAGTCTACAGATGTGCGTGTTCGGTTAATTGGTGTCTGTAAAGTACCCCTAATGTGTGAGTGTGTGTATGAGTGTATAAACCCAACAATGGACTAGCTTACGACCTACACTGCTAGCTAAGCAATGGTTCTTTCCCGACTGTGAATAATTGAATGATGAAGCTACAATAAAGCATTTTGTTTACAATATTAAACATCTGTTTCTAGTAATTAATTTTAATTACAGGGGCATAAAGCTTTTTTGTTTACAAATTTATTATAAAGAATGAAAAAATATAAAGAGAGACATTTATTAAAGAAAATGTGAATTGTTTAATAATAAGAAGAAATAAAACAAAAGAATGCTTTTTATCAAAAATATCATCAACAATTGTGGGACATTTGAATTGACTAGCGTATATTATTATAACCCTAGTTATAAATGGCTAGATAAAACATATATCTATGAGCTACCATCAACCTTGTCTGCAGCATAGATTATGTTCTTTTAAATATTTGCAGATCCATGTTAATGTTAAAAACAAATCTGTGCAAAAATCTGAAAGAAACTGGCTCGCCGCGCAAGCTTTTAAAAGATTCTGAATCATTACGGGACATATGCCTATACTGAAGTTGCATAGTGTGCAATGTAGTTCTGCAATGATATTAGTGGGGCACAGCTACTGCAATGTGGGTATGATGATACCCTTGGATTTGACACAAACTGGATGTGCAATTAAGCTGGACTTTGTGGTGAACATTTAACCTGGTGTTACAAATATTATATACAGTATATGCACATTGTATATGCATTGATATACTTATCTGTGCAGTACAGCATATGCAATGCATCCCTTCATTATTGTTATCATATTAATTGTTATATTTCCTAATTTATATTTCCTTGTTTTATTTTTACACTTGAATTTGTGCAGTGTGTTAGTGATGTGTAGCATTCTATCCATCTAAATGAACAATGAACAACTACACATTTATATCATTGAGCAGACAACCTTGTTCAGAATGACTTAATTTCACTACGCAGCTAAAACTTATTGTTTAACGGATCAACCATGGCAGCCTGATGTACCAAGAATGTGTACATACATTTAAAGGTTTTATACAGAGCAAGTAAAATGTGTTTAGTGTTCTTTTTTAGTAAATGTTACATCATTCTAGTGAAAATGTCTATAAACACCATCCCTGCTCAGAGCTGAAGTGGGTAAAAACAACAAACAGTAAAAAAAAAAGCAAGAGATTTTTAAAAAGTATTACATTTTTAAGTGCAGTCTCAGCCTTTGCTTAGTGCTGAGTCTTCAGTCGCCGGTTGATAGCCGACTGATTCATTTGGGCATTCAGTGCAAGTTCATTCCACCAAACTTCTGTTTAGTAGTCAAGTACCTTAATCACTATAGTTAAACACTGTTTCTGTCAATACTTTTCTGCAAGTCTTCTGCACAAATCTGGTAAATAATCAACCATCTGGTTTATGTGACGTGTTCAGTTCTGCAACCTGCTGATAGTGAAACAAGTTGCTGGATGTAACTGATAGTTTTGCCAATTAAAAATAGCAACGCACCCAAAAACACAATCATCAACTCAAGATGTCAAGTATGGATCCTGCTGTGAATGCAAACTGTTTTCGGGCTACTTTAGATAATGCAGAAATTATCTCCTAAAATAGGTGTAGGTCACAGCATTTGCCATTGGATGTGTGTTACAGACTTGTTATTAGAGGACTGTGTCACTTGTCCACACAAATAAATTCCTTAGATCATATCAAGGAGGCATAATTATATTCCAGTACGATACACTTAGATGTTCCTCCGCCTCAGCATCGCTCTTCAACAGAAGTCCTACTATGCCCAAGTCCCTCCATCATATAGTTATTAGGAGACGATGCAACTCCAATAAATTACCACTGAGGACTCATTATCTTAAATCAATTTCATCATGTAATTGAAATTGTACTATTTACTTAATATTACTATTAATACAATGTAACTATTGCAATTAAAATCTAGGCCACCCAAGGAGGATGGGTCCTTTTTGAGTCTTTGTCCTCCTAAGGTTTCTTTCTTCTATATTCAGGGAGTTTTTCCTTTCTACTGTAGCCCTAGGCTTGCTCAATTTGGGCCAATTGGCCTTTCAAGATAATATAATATTGTAAAGCTGCTTTGAGACAATGTACCATTGTAACATTATATATAAATTTGACATTGACTTTATATACTGTATGACTGAACTGACTCTCAGAACGCACATGGCGAGTCAGACCAGTTGGTTTAAAAACATGCACATAGCACTGTTTGCAAAAAAACATGAACATGAGAAAAGCGTACTGTATTGAGCTGATGTTTTATGCATTCCGAACAAGCAGCACTGAGCAGACATTTTATGTGCACTCTTCCTAAATCTGTGAAAAGTACATAAAGGATCACAGCTCAGATTTATCTTCTATCTGATTATGCGCCCGATATTTTCTATTTAAACATAATGGGTCATGTGACCGGTTGTGTCCTGTTTTATGGTCATTATGACTGACTGATAACCAGTTAGTTGGAACAGATTAGCCTAGGAGAGTGTAAATACTGTATATTCATCTAATTAGTCTCAATTGAGCTCCCTAACAAATATCACTCTGCCCCAAAGACTACGGTTTAGAGGGATTAAGACCGCTGCCTTACTGCGCAAAGAAAACGTGAAAGAATGCACACAATTTATAACAGGGAAACATGATTACATAAAATAAATGTCAAGCTGTTGAAGTGTACAACGTTTATCACCAATACTTCTGCCTGCATGAGCAGACACACTTGTACATAAGATAACACAGGTGAAACAATGTTGGGGAGACAGAGTTAGTGTGCTGACCCAGTTAAATATACCCCCAATGACTAAATCCTAATCAGCACTGTCCTTGAGTTTCTCTCCCTCCTTTCTCCTTTCTTACCACTACATCTCAAGCACTTACCCATCACTGAGCATTGTTTAAGGATGGCACTGTGTAATTATTAAATCACAGGCAAGTGCACATACACGACAACCATCTACTCTATTACTCATGCATTTAGCTGTCTGATATTCTATTGTATGTTGTTATACAAATTCTCTACACACAATGATTATGACATGATCTGATACAGCACATTTAAGATTGCGAAAAACCCGAGTTACCAAAACACGCGATTCAAGACGGACTGACCCATTTGGCAAGCTGTCTGAAAAAGTCACAGAAAGATGACCAGGAAAATCTGTGTCCCTACAGCTCACAGAACAGAACTGTTTGCAATCTGTTGTCCTACGAGTAGTGCTATTATGTCCATGATGATGTACCATAAGAACACTTGATTACTGTATGCTACACAGGTGGAAATACTGTCACTAACTGACATTCCTGTAGAAAAGCAATGTATCACAATCATAGAAACAATATGACAATATTCTTTCATACTTATGTAAATAGTAAAACTCATCCCAGATAACATTATTTTTACTTATTTGTGACACTAAACGGCATTTAAAGACTTTTATGGCAATTGATTGGTTTGCACATCTTACATCAGCATGTCTGTCTATTTTCACAGTAACATTACTGCTCCCTAACCAGATAAAACAGATGGCCAGCTACTCATTTTGGGTAAAACACCTAAAGTGAACAGGAACAGCATTGATGCTAATGGATAGAATGGTGTTAACAATAAATTAAATAGCATTTCGCAACTTTCTGACCATACACTCCAGACTGCCAGTGCAAAAAGTGCAGGCCTTAAAACACTAAGTGCACCACATATGCATTTTTTTAAATCCTCTATCTGATCATTGATATGATCTCGTGTGCTAAAATTTCTACAGAACATTAGGTGTTGATCACACATTTGCCGAGGGTCCTCGCACTAGATAATCTGTACTGCACTCGGGCGCAACTGAGCACGAATCACACCTGAGCTTGAAAACAGCATCAGCTGCCACCATAAAAATCTTTATACGTGCAGCATGAGAAGCCAAAAACTAGTGTCACATAATCAGTACATTTATTGTAAGGCTAATGAGAGGCTGTCCATGCATTCGATTCCTGCCTCCTGAAGCATGTTGTTGACGAGATGCACACAGTGGAACCTTGCATTATCGTCCATGATATACCTCCAGCATAGGGTACCACTATAGGGTGCAGGATCTCATCTCGGTATCTGACAGCAGTCAGAAATCCATTTTCAATGACGTGGTACTTGGTACAACCACGAACGCTGATGAAACGTAGATTCTCCTGTTTTCCTCAATCATGCCAGATCAGGAAACAATAATAGTCAGGCTGCAAACCGAACCGTAGCTCATCAGAGAAGAGAACAGTTGACCACTCATCACGGGTCCAGTGACGATGCCCCTCAGACTACCTTCTACGGGTTCTATGGTGTTCAACAGATAACGGATAACGATGGAGCAGATTTCGTATGGTCTGGGTTTATATCCATCATCCAGTGGCAGCAAGAAACTGTCCCCGCAACACTGTTGCATTGCTGCATCTGCTCTTGCTTGCCAATAAACTCAAGTAGTATCATCTGTTGCTGTTGTTTTAGATGGGCAATCCTGCTCTAGTTTTCTTCATACTGTTCCAGTCTCTTGAAAGCGATCGCATAATCTAACAATAACACTCAAGTGCTGCGCCATTGTTGTCTGTGTTTGAACAACTTCAAGATGTCCTATTGCTCTCCAAGCTTCGCATTAAGTTCAATCTTGCTGCAGAGGCATTACAAGGGCTGGGAAATTGCAGGGAACTTTCAAGATCAGGGAACATT
The DNA here is from genome assembly GCA_034779995.1 of Parotocinclus haroldoi. Lineage (NCBI taxonomy): Eukaryota > Metazoa > Chordata > Actinopteri > Siluriformes > Loricariidae > Parotocinclus > Parotocinclus haroldoi. The sequence goes on from JAUZST010004836.1 coordinate 14,993, forward strand.
GAGTTACTTTTTAAAAACATTAAATAAAAGTTGTTTTTGCATCTTACGTGCATTACAGAACAACTTTCTTTGACTTGTTGCTTGCTTTTATGATGTTCTAATCAAATATTTATTAATTTTTTTTAATTGCTTCATACTGATCCCCTAATATTTGTGAGCAGTGTAGTAAGTACAACCATAAAGTTCGGTGTGCTGCGTGAGAAGGCAAAAATCTAATGTTGCATTATCAATGTATTTATTAAACGGCGAGTACAAACAAGCAGGGTAGTAGGGAGTTGGGACATTCGCAAACAGGACCAGTTTGAGTGCAACCTTAATTGGCCACAATAGATACTAGCTTATGTTTCAAACTATCAGGGACTGGCAATCCCTCTGCTGACTTGAGTCAGAAAAAAAAAAACGCACCCTGGTCCATGCACTGTTATAGCTAAACAGTGCACATGTACAAATCAGTTCACATAATGTGAAAGAAAACAGGATTCAGGATAGTCCAGCTCTGCCACTTGCATTTCCATTGTAGGTTCTTTCAGTTTTTGACAGAGTTTAGCATGGCTAGTTCTCATTCTGACGCAAGTCAACTGCACTCTTCTGTGACACATCCCTCCCATATCTGGCATGAAATATTATGCGATTTATTTCCACAGCAGTGTTATTGTCTGCCTTAACCAAACAGGATAGCCTTTGTTGAATTTACATATATTTCAAAATTAAGGTCCATTGCACAATATTGCACCTACTCGAACTTTAGTATTAGAGCTTTTTCTGCATTTGTGACTATGACTTGTTCAGCTTTGCACATTTGAGTTGTGTAAATTTTGCCCATTCTTCGTGGTTGGTTGAAGACCATTGATGAACAGCAATTTTCACATCTTGCCACAGATTCTTAATCAGACTGCGGTCTGGAGATTCTTTATATATATATATATATACATACACACACACACACACACACACACACACACACACACACACACACACACACATATACATATATATATAAATACACACACA
>JAUZST010004837.1:0-16003 GCA_034779995.1 Parotocinclus haroldoi
AAACACAACTTCTACAGTTTCAGAGGTGTATTCTTGTTTAGATTCCTTATTATTAAGAATGGATTATGTTACTGATGAGACTTTTCTGGCTCAAACATGGCTTTTTTGGGAATCTCGGTTAAAATATATTAACTATGTCAAAGTAGTTACTATACACCATACTCGAGCTTTACTGCAGTGAGATTTTACAGTAAGTTGCACTGTTTATACAGGTAACTGCCACATAATAACCATTCGCATGTTCGCTTTAACGACCAAGGTCTTAACAATGATAACAAATTATAATAGGAAACATAGATCTGTGTTAACTAAGGTTGTTGCGGTGTAAACACCTGAACAACTCAAAAGGGTTAGCATGTGTATTATTATACGTCACACTTTACTATTTGATTTATTCTAAAAATATTGATGTGTTTTGCATTAGCTGCATGCATAAATAAGAATGACGTCAGTGTTGAGCACTGACACATAAGACACAAGAGTAGACATACAACGTAAACGTTTGTACTCTGCTTAACCCTACAAGCGCCATTCCATATTCACCTATATATACCTAGAAGTGCAGAGTGCCAGTCACTTGACCGTTGTGACTTCCTGCGAGTCGTCCTGTGGTGCATTTACCTACTTCGATTGTTTAAAAAGTGGTTTTGGTGAAATTGCATTGCCTCTTCTGGACATCTATTTATTTCACAAGCAAACTCATTCCCTCTTGATTATGTGCAGCAAATGAGGAACGTTTAATCATGTTTCTATTATATCATGTAATATTTTGATTCTAAAGTGTGTAATCATTAATGTTTGTTTGTAACTAAAGAACCACAGTGTTTGTACAGAAGGGTAGAATGTAGAACATGTGTAGAACACACTGTCTGCAATGGAATAAAAGTCAAAGTAAATGTTAGAAACACTCCTTTTTCTTTAACATGTTTTCCCATATTTCCCAACTTCTGATTTGGGGTTGTAGCATACATCTAATAAATGAAGATGAATAAATTATGCTAAAGATGAGTCTAATGGTCTAAGGTTAATTTGAATGCAAAAATGAATGCTTCAAATTTGTATTTTACAACTCTGAAGTACTTAAAGTCTCAGATCCACAAACAATATGGATTAATTACTGCCTGAAATCGGACATGGAGTTGCACAAATGTAACTTGATGTAACAGAACTGACGACGTCAAGCGAAATGTATTAAGCCTATAAACGATGCGTGGCATGGAATAAGAATTTGCTGCGTGAGCTACTGCGCACAAGCTTAGCTAATCCCACTAAGACATGTCGTAAAGTCGGTAAAATGCTGTCATTATCTTCACGTAATAGTGTGAATGAGCCATTCCTGACTGATTTCAAATTACGGTTTGCACACCATGGTTGTTGTAGCAAGCGTTATGTCTACAGCTGTCTTGTGAAAAAAGTGCAGGCCCTTAATTGATCACAGTTTAATTTAATTAATTGTAATTATTTTGCACTTTAAACGCTAAAACCCATGACTAAAGAGCAGAGCGAGTCCACAGTGGTGAAGAAACTTTCCTTAAGGTGTACCTGAAAAATATCTTGGCAAAGAAACGATCTTTGGAAGACCTTCCGTTACTCACAATTATCATTTTTATGTAGTTTATTAATAAGCAGCCAGAGGAAAGAGGAAACATCAAAAGAAAGCTAAAGGCACAAACGGGGAACCCATAGTGTTGGAGCCATTTATACATATTGGGTCGTGTTGAAATTGGGGTTATGTGGGTAGAATGAAAATGGGGGTTGGTAGAAGAGAGGCAGTTGATACAGATGTATACAGATGTAATGTAACCCTACGTTTACATTTTATTCTAAAATAGTTTATTTAAGCTAGCAGTGTGTCCAGAAACATTTTTACTCCTGTCATAGTGGTCTAGTACAAAACCGGGTCAGACACCACAGCTGTAGTTACAGGTAGTGCCTGAAACTATTATTTGGTTTATGGTTTTTCAATTATAATACTCAGGCAAATTAGGGGATATTTCATTATGGGATGTTTATTAGAAGATTCATTAGGGGATGTATCTTATGCTAAATGAGGAAATCGTTCCTTTTCACACCCTGTTTATAGTTTTTTCCCCCCATTTTGTCCATTTTGCCACCTTAGCTCATTTTGAAAAAGCTTTCTTATTTAGCTCATAATCAAACAACATATTTCAGGGAATATATTAACAGATTTTTCTCCAACAGGCTTGTTAGTTAAATTTTAGTTTAACAAAATCAGAGCACCTCGGAGTAGACAAAGGATTTTGATCTTGGACGCCCCCCATAAGGAGGGCCCAAACCTCAAAGTGGGAACAATTGGGCACTCTATGATATCCATCCATCCATTATGTTCCGCTTAATTCACACAGGGTCGTGGCCCAGCCGGTGCCCACCCGGCAAGTCTGGGTTCAAGAGCAGGAACAACCCTGGACAGGGCACCAATCCATCGTAGGGCACACACATACACACTGTCATGCACACAATCACACGCTACAGGCCACTTTAGAGACACCATTTAACCTTACGTCTTTGGACTGTAAGAAAAAAAATCGGAGTAAACCCACACAGATATGGGGAAGACATGCAGACTCCACACAGAAAATACCCAAACCGCGCCACCCTGGGCTTGATCCCAGGACTTTCTTGCAGTAAATATTATTCTCTTTGTTTTATGATACATCCAACATACAATGGATTTGTCTGTACGTATCCCCATCGTAAAATGGGGACCAACTGCATGAAGAAATCTCGTCTAGCCAAACATAGAGCAGTATTGTGTATAAACCACTGGATTTCAGTAGAGTTATCTTCACCATGGCATGCATGCACTTGTCCATACCCCAAGCCTTATAATCAGAGAATACTCTGACCATGAGAGCACCGGAGAAGGTAACAGATACGGAGGATCCATATCCATACGATTGCATGGCACTGTGTTGCATCAATCCTCAATGATGCATAAGCTTATTTTACAGGCTAAGGTGTGCGTGTGAGACCATCCATTACGTGATACTGAGACGTGTTGGGTGTTTGTGGGTTGCTCAAAAATCTTGTTTCTTAACACAGTTTTATTTCACTGACTCACTTTACAGTAAAGGCTTGGCTGCATACACCTTTTGGAATCTCATTAGTCAGACATGACTGGTGGGCAATGACAAAATCAAACAATAAGATTTGATCAACATCCGCCCTCAAGTAGCAGTTTCAATCTATTGTGTTTTACCTGTGCGTTTCTTTACAGCCTACGAAACGTCAATTTCAGATGCTTGTTACTTTTTGTTGATTTAATTTGATGACATTAAAGCACAACAACTGCTGACTCCTTGTCTTTTCCATCCTGGTCCCGCCCATGCTCTTAAACTGGCTTTACACTGTATGATTTTCAACCAGACTTTGCAGCCAGATAAAAATCTCTCATCCTAAAGTAATCATTGGTTTTAATAATCATAATATGACATGCTTACCACCAGCTGATTTAGTGCTACTGATATCAAAGGTCACTAACAACAAAGTTCTGGCACTGCCTAAAACTTAGGATTACATTTTTAGTCTGATTGCTGCCACGAGGCTCATCTATAAGCCGCTGGTTGGAGGAACGGAACGGATGATTCGAAAACTGAAAACAAAATGCAAGTGAAATGTGGAATTTAAAGAAACGGACAACAAGGGATGCGAAAAGGCAGATGAATTACGGCTTTCAGACAACCACCGTTTAGACACACCGAGCTTACCTTTATGACAATGTGAAACTATTTAATGCTTCCCAGTTTGATGCTCGTAGCTCGTAGTTATTTTCTTTACTCACAGAAAAAAAGCTTAATATATATTGAAACAGAGAACAGCTGATATCTCACATTCTGTTACAATTGATCTTATAAACATCCTAAAATCGTACAGTGTAAAACTGGCTTTACTGAAAGGATTTTTTTTTTGGTGAAGCACAGAAAGGATACAATCATTTTCAAACGGCTGCTTTATCTGCCTGTTATAGATATGACCTTATCCTTCAAGAATTCAAAGTGTACTGCTTGGGTAATGGTTGGGGAAAATGTAAACAAATATTGAACATGAGATTTGGAGAAGGAATGCTTACCCGCTACCATTCTATCGCATTTTGTAAAAAATACCAGAATAGATATTGTGATAGAATAAATACTACAGTATACATGATAAGTCTACTCCCTTAAGATAACTGGTTTATTAAAACAATGACAAAATAACTACTATTACTTTTAATACTTAATCGAGTACATTTGTCTTTTAACTCATTAAGAAACTTCAAAACTTTTACTGCAATAATAGGTTACTCTGATGAACAGCTGTAAGAGCAAAATAGTTCTTGAGGCAATGAACATATTGTTCACTTAATGTTTTCCCTGACCAGGTTTGTGGGGGTTTCTGTCCTCACAGAACACAGGGTGCAGGTGGACGTGGTAGCAGACCATCATAAGGCTGAATAGGTGTCGCTGTTGCACCTGTGCCACCTGAGCATTCCCATAAACATCAATTAAGTTATTGTAGGTGCCACACCAGGACACATATTTGATTCCCACCTTTGGTTACAGTCTGGGTTTCTACCTGGTAGACCCCTTTTAAAAAAATGTTAGTAGTCAGTAGCAGAACTAAGTGACTAAAATGTGCTAGGGGTGGGCAATAGGACAGTATTACGTTAATGGCACACTGGTCTTGTAAATCACAAACCGATATTATTGGGTGAAAAGCATTAAAGCATTAAAAACAATGTTAAATGCGGAGGATAAGACAATCATTTTGTATAACTTTGTCTTTAAAAGCTCATGTTTTTTTTATGTCAGTGACAGTGGAACCACAATGTGCGTTTTAGATCAGCTCTAGATCTCAGTGCTCTGTGCACTTAGTAACTACATCTGAAAACATAAATTAGTGTCGTTCATTTCACCCAGTCTTTACTCTTCTGATAAAGCTTGTCATTAGATTTTGGAACATGACATGTTCATATGTTCATCCATTCATTTTCACAGAGAGCAAATCCAATTCTGGTCAGGAGGAAATGGGAGTCAACTGGCAGCATAGAGTAGAAGCTGGGAACCCCAAAACCCTTCTGGGGACCACCCATTATAATTGTCTTTTCGCGGGTTTGCTTTTTTTTCAAATAAAAGTTGCCATTTATGATATCCTAAGGACACTTTAGAGACACCAAATAACTGAAAGGTATATATTTGAAGTGTGAGTGGAAGCCGGAGCCCCCGGTCTTTGGAACTGTAAGACGTCAGCACCAGTCACTGGGCCACCTTGTCATTGGGCTCTAATGATGAACAATAAGGACTGGTTGGCTCTTGCTCACGTCAGTGTATCTCAAAGGTGTGTGAAAGTATTACGGTGGGCCTGTTAGATGCCAAGTGGTAACCTTTTATAAAGTCACAATTCACACATTTTTTACATTTAAATAAATCTTTTAAATAAATCACCTACCCAAATCAAGTCTCTAGTATAAAATCAATTGGCATCCACTACTTATGACAAACATGATAACTAGCAGTGAGCTAGCCTGGTGTCTACATACCTTTGCCCATTGATGTAAACTTGTGGTCTAACCTAATATTCACAGTAAAAAAAAAACAAAAAAAAGAGTTCTAGTAAGTATTCTTCATTTTATCAGTGGAAACGTGTCACTGTGACTGAAACACTGCAGAATCCACAATAGTTATTTCAGCACATTTTAAGAATTCATAAAACTTTTATTCAGCACAACATTGTTCTACACCTCAGCGTTAAATCTCTGTTCCTCTTCTGATACTTTTATGAAGATAAAATTATGTTCCATGGCCTCACACGGGCAGGACAGGAAGCGTGCAACAGGATGCTCCTGTTGCCTACTGATTTCCACACAAGACAAACACAGGTGCTTCCATCCCCCATCTCTTACTTTCCTGTGAAAATAAGGGCTTTGGAAAAACTAAAGGCCAAACCTGAACCAAAGTTTTAAGAAAACAGTGAAGCATTTTATCTTTAAGTGCCCAAGAACTAGAAAGCATGACTGTGAATATACAACAATGTATATATCAGGAGTTTTTCCTATTATAACAGAGACTTTCTGAAAGAAAAAAAAATGAGTTGTGCTTGCCTTGGATATGTTTCCAGCCAAGGCATCTACACTAAAATCCACTTTAAACGTTTGTGTGTTTTTTATTTTTTTTAAAAACATGTTCACCTTTGGTCCTAGGTAACTTTGTGATTAGAGCCGAACAAAAAGAAAACAGTGAGAACCAGGACAGGCCAGATCAATTCATTTTACATTATTCCTTATAGGAAGAATGATCTTGGTACCCATTCCCAATGTACTTCATTCCTATTTTAAAAAAAAGATGTTCAGGGACGTTTTTAGATATTTTCATACTTTGTCCATTTCAACTATACAGAGTGCGGTACAACTCAAAGCATGCAACTACACATCCAAACTATTTATAGACCTTGCCCATTATTAGTACAATTTTATAGATGCTCCCATGCCATTTATAATGTTGTTAGGAATTGAAACATAAATATTACTCCACACACAGTTCAAGTTTAAACTGACCTGTTCAGAGATTTTACTTTCATTTTAAAGTTCAAACTAAGCAGATTTAAAACCATATATGGCACGTCACCCGATAAAAACTGTCTTCGTGTTAATTTAAAGAGAAAAAGAAAGTAACGCTGATAATGAACTGTGTGTGTGTAATAAAGTGGGAAAATTCTGCAGGCTGTTTTGACTTGAGTTACAGCCACAAGAAACACTTTTCCTGAGGGCCAGGAACCTCATCTAAAGAGGATCAGAAAATCTAGAGGAATAAACATTGTGCCTGTTGATATGCAACAGGACCTCTTTTGCCAGATATACATCATCAGAGGAGACAAAACAGTCTGCAGAGAGCATGGCCACAAACGAGCTCAAGTTTAGATTACCATAGCACACTGATTAATGGCCATAAACATGTGTGTTTTTTAATTGCTTCATACAAACAAGGAAATTGAACTGTCATAATAATATGTATAGCGTAATTACTATAATAAGCCACCATAAAAACGCGTATCGTATTGCTTTTTTAAATAACTAAGCTCCCTGGCGTACATGGCTGACACCCAGAGCTATATCGAGGCCCGGATAATAAGCATGTGTGCCAAAGCAGTCATTTACTTCAAACCCTGGCTGTGACGGACGGCTTCAGGAAAGCGTCATAACAAAAGCGTTTCTATAACAAACACGCTGATGAATAAAAAAATGATCCAGCGAGCATGAGGCAGCCTTTACGCACCACATAAAATAGCATATGATGGCTATTAAGTTACCTCTGATCTATTCTTTATGATAACATTGCAGTTAATCACAGTCTGAGGAAATCATACTGTGTCATAAAAGACAAGGATGACACAGTGTTGCAGGGTTACTCGGACAAAGTGTTAAAATCCAAAATGTTAAGCACAACGATATAAAAGGAGCATGTTATATGAACTGATCCGATTTTACTTTATAAGGCTATCAAACATTTTGATTAAACTTACCTTATTCTCAGGCTCTCAGGCATGAAAGTTACATTAACCAACTACAGAGTACGAGTTTAACTGTAGCTTTTAATACTTCATTTAACACTGTAACAATTTCCCTTTAGGCATTCCTTCAAGACTGTATGTTAATTCAAGGCTGTATGACACTTACAAAAGCAAAACGGTAGCTATTAATCCGTTCTACTTGCAGATGGAGGGAAAGCTGGATCATCCCCTGGCCCTGAAACAGGAAACCCCAGTCCAGTGATGGACTTGAGCCCCATTCAGGGCACATACTTCCTTGCAGCATGTGAATTCCAGGATAGGCTCTGGACCCCCAGAGCAGAATCCATTAGCTGAACCAGTTAACTCAATTTCAGTTCAGTTACATACATTGCTTTTAACACTTAGGACTGTGATGGCTTAGTGGTACAGGCACTGGACTGATGACCTGAAGATCCAGGGTTCAAATCCCACCTCTGTCAAGACTGGAATTGTCGAGTCATTTACAAAATTAGTGTCCAGACACCAAGAAGATCCCATTTAGAGTAACCATGCTCAAAGTCTGTGTGTTGATTTATTTTCACATTTTACCCACACCTTTTCTGGTCACGTTCACCGTGGTTCTATTGACTATCTCCAGAACAGGCGATAGAGAGAGCCCTGAGAGAGCCCTGGGTGGGAGGGGCCCCCAGCTGGCCTCCTCAGATATAGCCAAGTGTCCGCCTGTGACACCTGACCTGTCTGGGACATCAAAACTAAAATGTTCTTGATACAAAGCCTTGAGTACTGTAACACTGTAAAACTGTAACACTTTATAGTCTCTGTGGCAGATCTTATATCAAATAACGTCAGCTTTTTAATCACAGTCAATACTTAATACTACTGTATCTCTTATCTCTAGCTGAGGCTGAAACTTGCGTTATTTCCTACGAGGAAGTTCCTGTACACTTAAAAGCCCCACCTAATGTCAATGATGTTGGCATAATACTGCTGGAATTTCAATGCTGGAGTTCGACTGCATCCTCGATTGTAACAATACAGGCACGTACAGCACTGGATTAGAGTAACGCTGCCTCAATTTTAAAGTAGAATCAGGATTAACATCACTCACTTTAAGGGATAATATAATGTAAACAGGTGTCTCAAGTAAAACGGGAGTTTGCTCTGGATTTGATCAGAAATCAACGGGCAGACCAAGAGCTTACACGTTACTCACCGACATAAGTGTCATCTCAATCATAACTGTACCATGGTCTGTGTCATGATTGTTTGTTATAGTAGCGATCTGTATTTATATTCCCATGAGAGACAAATAACACACCTGCTCAGTCGCTCATGTCCACCATATTGTATCACTGTTTCAGGTGAGATATGGAGGTTGTTTAATAGACACTCAGTCTACTTTATTTACAGTTCAACTATTCCTGCATTATTCTCTCAAGATTAAGAACATGCTACACTGAACATCCACACAGCACTGCTCGATTCCCTTGATGTTTGGCTAGACAAGGAGTTTAAGCACTTAATCCTGTTGTTTAGTCTCACCCTAGACCAGGATGTGTTTCCTATTTGAGCGTGGTTTCTGCCAGAAGTCCTTATGCATCTCGGGGAGTTTATCTATTGCATTATCACCTTTGGGTGCTCGTTTTGGATTTAGGCTTATTTTAAAGCTGCTTTGCATCAATGACTATTCTTTAAAGCAATGTTAGGAGGACAGTTCTCGCACCAACCAACATATTAGTAGTGTTTAATGTTAAATATAGACTATAGGATATATAGGATAAAAACATAGGATATGCTTTACAGGGAATTCCAGAGACCGTTTTAATATGCCAAACATCTTAAATTGAATATGAATATATACTGCTCACACAAATGAGGGGGAGACATAAAAAATTATATTTACTATCATTATATTTGAAACAACATCACAATAGAGCTGACCTACAAAACCAGCAAGCTAGATAGCTATGGCTAACAAACTAAACTACATAACTTGCCTTGCAAGTATAATTTAATCCAGTGACTGGCTATGGATGCACGAGCTAACAATCTAGAAATGTCACTTTTTACAGATAGCACGTTCAGTTTAGATTGCTTTTAACCTTTGTTTGAAAGGTGGCGCTAATAAGCTAAAGTAACACAGACTACACACCCCATGTGCGAGGACATAAAACGTTCCGGCAAAAGCAAGTTCAAAGACACACACACAGCAGTGCGAGTCAACTGAAAGTGCTTTATTAACGCAGTGCACTTCTCTCATCTACTCACTACTTTTGTATCTGAGAGACTATAGCAGTGCCTCTTACAGCTTTCGCTTCATGGCTATGTGGCTGGTGCCGTTCTCCTGCACCTGCGAGAGCAAAGCATTTATGCTAGGCTATGTGCCCCAAAACGATGCCTATGGCAGCTAAAGCAAAAAAAAATGAATTAACTTGTTTTGTTGAGCTCTTAATGCTGAGTATTGTGGTTCATTATTCTGTATTTATAAATAGATGTACAGCACTTGGCAGATGCTACATTCAGAGACACAAACTGATTCAACCCACTGGGATGAATGGGCTTACTCAATGGCTAAACAGTAGCATCTTTAACAGTGCTTACACCCTGGACCTGCACAGGGACTTTTTGCTTTTTGGGTATGAATGCCTTGGACACCGGCTTACTTGGATTATCTAGGTTTATATCCTAAGATTCTTGTGTAGGAAACACCAGTTTGTTCTTGTGTTAGGTTCCTTGTTATATCCTCCATTCTTGCAGTTATGCATCTGCTGCCTAAATTGGACTGTGCACGCACACTGCCTTATTTTACAGCATCGCCATAACTAATGGGTACATTAACGCCAAGACATGGGAACCAGGGCCAGTTACATCACCATTGGTCAGGACTTAGTATCTGTATTGGGTTTCTTGCATGGACACACACACACACGCACACACACACACACACACACGCACACAAGTTCCTTCTTCTATGTATATTGGTCTGTTGTACTTCATTTGAATCCGAAAAAATGAAAGTTATTTACAAAAAAAACTGCCTAGCAAATGTTTCTTAATGCAAGTACATGTGTAAATAAATAGAGCAACAGCTGTCTGACAGCGAGTTTCTTCTAGAGCATTACCTCATAAATTAACCGCAGAATAATACAATTTTTAGCTTTTTAATGTTGAACGCTCATATTGTTATTTGTTATGGTGTGATGTGTGCTTTAAATAGCAGGTGTAATAAAACATATCATACATATGCCATATTTTACAGCGAGAGTTAAATGGGGTTGACTGTAGATTTATAGGTTATATAAGATACTGGAACTGATTGTTCTGAAAACATTTTGGCATAGCATAGTTTACATGATTTTGTATATCACTACAGGTCGTTCTTAAGGGTAACACTAGGAGGGTATATTGACGGAAAACTCAATATAAGACGATCACCAGGGTGTCGAGAAGGTCTGAATTATACAGATATGACTCTGCTTTGGTGTTTTCATTAAGCATCAACCCCACTTTTTATGTCAAGATATTTGTAATTAGGTAAACAGTACATTTTCAAACAAGCACTTAATACCTGGACAGTCATGGAAGATCCTGGAATGTAACTTCAGCCGTCTATATTCTTTTATTTTTGATTAATGACAATGCATGCATAACAACAACAAAGCTCTTATTTTCAGTTAAATCTGGTTTTCACCATCAATATCTGTGATAATTAGGGTACATATGTTTCTTATAATAAAAGGCCATTGAAACGACAGAAGCACTCTCCCTGTTCGACACAACTTCAAACAAGATGAACAAAACACAGGATCAAATCACATTGTACACCTGACCCATCTGAAAATAAATGTATTTAAACTGGATCTTGTCTTTCCCCAAGGTAATTAAGAAGCAGGGTGGCAATTATACAAGAAGAAATTAGAGCTAGGCTCTGTAAACCAACAAAGATTGACCTCTGTCATTTTATTATGAGACTGAAAGCCTGTAGCAAAAATGCCACCAAGTACTCAGAGAAGACCCATGTACACACAATCAGATTAACAGTTTTGGTAGAGAGGCATATTTTTAACTAGGAATATTTTTAACGTCACTCTCAGCATCTAGCAGTACACACAGGGTTACATCTATACACAAAGTCACATCAAGACTAGTCATACATACACATACTCAGCTTGGGCCAATTGATTTGATGTGTTTGTCGTAGTCAACCAAGTGCATGTCTTTGGACTGTTGAAGGAAACATCAGAGCATTGTTTCAAATCAAATGTACTAACTAAGAAGGCCCACAGCCCTTAACAACCAAACATATGGTGACAATGGCAAGAAAGGTCTCCATTTTGGATTTAGTTTTTAAATAACCTAGCGGTAAACACTATGTCCTTAGATCAACCACTCGTAATTTGGCCATAACACCGCACAAAATCCCTTAATGTGTCTTAAAAAAAAGCTTTAACTTACAAAAAACAGTTCCTTAATAAATGTGTTTGTACTGCCCTGTTTATCGCACCATAGCAAATAATTCCAGTTTAAGTCATGGATTGAGATCCTGGTGTAGTTGAAATACATTGACCTCTCTACATACATAGTTTTATCCCTTACATTTATAACCATTGATTTTTCAGTGCTTTTTAGGTAAAAATCTAAAGTTTAACATGTCTAAAAGTGTAAAACGTTTTGTAGCATTTTATAAACGTTAACACTCTCTGCATCGAACAACCTTCGATATAAAACGTTTCTGGCGCAGTTTAATAAAAGTATTTACAAGTCACTCAAGTGCTTAGACGCAACCTGAAAAGCTGCCCAAACGTTTGCACACACCACTTTTGAGGTTTTTTAGCGCATACATTTAAAATATCCAAGCGTTTTGTACATATAAAGTCGTCTCGATTAAAAAAACAAGAAAACGGTCAAGGTTTCGATAAGACCAATTAATACGTGCGTTTTAAAATGTAAAAAACAGTGTGCTTATACAGCAGAAAAGGAGCATTAACTCCATTACATTTGCTGCGGTAAGAGTAAAAATACACAAACAGTGCATTTTATAAATGAATTGACGGGTTTAAGCGCGCAAGAATAAACGCGCACACACGCCACTTCACCTTACATCTCGACAAGCTCGAGCTCAGAGCTCTTAACTCGAACCCGTGCCACCTCCCGCTCAGAACAACACAGTAGGCTACTGTAAGCCGCTTATCTGGTTACAAAGTCCACGTAGTTTTCTTTTGTTTCCCGACAGAGCAGCCGTTCTACATTTCTTACGCTTTTACTCAATTAAACCTACGAAGGTTGTAGAAAAGCAGAACAGAAGGGGAAGGTGCATTATTACCTGGATTTCAGACGCGCTTTCAGAAAGTTACGTCCGAACGGAGCCATTGTAATTCTCTAAGGTTTGCGCAGATGGAAGGTATCAGTTCCGATCCATAGCGTGGAGAAGAGGCGCGGAATGAGAGCGCACTTCAGAGCGCACTTAGGCGCAGGTAAGCTGTCTGCTGAGGGAAAAAGTTTACCAACTTCTGTTCTGAGTTCAAGACAAACTGAGGTTCTCTATGACTGGGCCGTCCCACAGGCAAAGAGGGAGGGGGGGGGGGGGGGGGGCTACCATTCAACTCATGCATGCTACTTTACTAAATACAATAGCTTATCACACAGTAAACCACTTTTAACACAGGGCGCAAAATCAATAGTATGCAGACATATAGGGGTTCATAGTGGTGATTGTAAATTTGTGATCTCTTTAGGTCGTTCTATATTTTTTGCATAAATGTGACACAAACGAGACATAATATTAAGCTTTCTCATTGATTATTGAAAATGACATTTGTGGCAACAGTAAGTGAGCATATAGTATTAGAATAAATGAATGATTTTTCATGATCTTTTCCACTTAATCCTGCAAGAAAGCCAATTAGCTTTGTGGGTGGCACAGGGCACAAGGCAAAAACACCCTAGACAGGGCCCCAGTCCACTGTAGGGGGCATACACTAAACCCCCTCTATATATATATATATATATATATATATATATATATACACATACATACAGTACACACACACACTGTATGTGTATATTAGGGCCATAACTTGCATTAATATTACTCTACATTCTGTTGTGTGCCATATTTAAGTGAACAGGTAAGCCATTAAGAGAAAGTTAATAAAATCAGTAGTTGGATATGTGATGAGGATCCCCAAATAAAATCTCTGATGGTACTTGAGTGGAGGCCTTCGGTTTAGGAGTCTTGTGTGTGTGTGATGGTCCTGTAGCATTTTCCAGAAGGCAGCAGGGTGAAGAGGTGTTGACCTGGATGATGCGTGTCTCTGATAATGCTTGTGGCCTTGTTGAGTCACTGGGTGCTATAGATGTTCTTCAGCACAGAGAGTGGTGTGGTATGATTTTCTGGGCTGATTTAATGACTCTCTACAGAGTCTGCTCATGTGTCATGGAGCAGTCAGGAGTAGCGAAGCTCTCTGTGTATGAATCAGCTATAGAAGACAATCAAAGCTCTTTGGAGAAAGTGGCCTTCCTTACACTTAAAGATGCGTGATAAAGTTATTAGGCCACCATTTTCAAGTATTGGCCAACACCCCAATTTGGTGTCAGCAAACAGAATTGCAAAGTGGTCACAAGGCGTGCAGGAGTGATTGCTGAGTGATTGCAATTGCCTCTTTTTGATTCTTAACACCTGAGATTAGTATTTACACTGGGACAAGGTAAAAGTGATACCAAGTGACACATATGGAAGAAATCTTTCATGGCTAGCATTTTAATAAGCAGCAATATGACATAAATACTGAACAAAGTGAAGCGAAACATTAGTCTATAACAGCTTTAATAAATAATGTCCAATCATTTAGAAGAAACCATCAAAAGCTACAATGAAACCAGGTCTTATGAATATTGCCGCAGGAAAGAAAGACCATGTGCTGGCTCTACTGCAGAGGACAATCATATTAGAGTTATTAGCCTAAGAAATCACCAGTTACCAGCACCACAGATTACAGCTCAAATAAATGGTTCATGAAGCTTTAGCAGCAAGCATCTCAACATCTTAATGTTGACTTGTATTTCTGTATTACATCAGGGCTGTTTGCATTTATGAGGGTAATAAAATACAGTGGTGTAGGTTTCATCTGAGCTTTGGATGGAACACACACATAATATGAGTAGCATTGTATGTTAGATTGTATGTTCAATAAAACATATACTACACAAGGAATGCAAATGGGTATTTGGTATTTTAATATAATAACACTGTACCCTAGTCATGCATTTATTTACTAGAAGTATATTCTAAATATGTATTAAAGCAGAAGGCCAGCAATGTGAAAGAAAACTGAAGTACTTGGAGTAAACCCATGAAGAAGTGAAGAACTCATGCAAATTCACAGGTCCGAGGTCAAGATCGAACCAGGGATACTTAAACTCTAAGGTGACCGCGCTGTCTGCTGCACCACCATGCCACCTTAAATGTGATAAAAAAAAATGTATAGATATAGACTATTTAAGGACCCATATGGACTAATTAGCACAGTATTCTGTATACATTATAGATATTTTTTTTTCCAATGTACTGCGTTGTTCATTATTTTTACTATTGTATGTCTTCTTAGTGCAAATTACTCCATAAGGGTCCTTAAATGGTTACTACTGACAATTATCCTAAAGGAAAACAGGAACTGAACCCTCAGAACACAGCTTTTCAGTTTAAATCCATTGCTCACTAAATGACATCCTTTTCTTAAATAAACTTTGTGATAAATTTTTCGACCAACTATATAGGTTAGCTTAATAGGTGTTAATGTGTAATGTGCCTTTCTACAGTAATGTGCTTTTATACAGCACTGACTTATTAAAAACTCATCAGCGCCTGATACATTTCATTTATGATGGATTTATTGAAACGTATTCCCTTCATAAATCAGAGAGAGCCTGTACAGTACAACTCCATTAGTACATATAATGCCTTACACAGTGTGGATTTTCTGAGGGTCTGTAACAGATTAATGAATCTGAAAAAATGTGCTCTGTACTTGTCATTTCCAGAACTTGACAAAAGCCCCAGCACCATTAAAATAATTTTTCTTCGCATATTATTGGTTACTGTACTGCACATTTCTATCTGTGAGTGACACTAGCCAGTCAAAAGTGGTCACTAGTATATCTTCAATAACTCTATATGCAGCTCTATATGTGCCTGCATGTGCTTCTGGTGCGGTTCTAAAGGGTTCTTTAGAATAATAGTATGCATTAGCAACAGAACAGGAGAATCTTCGGAAGAAGTGACTATAGTTGTTTTGGAAAATGTCACTGTTGGGCTTGTTCCTTCACTAGCTATCTTTAAATGACTAAAAGTGGCACAGACATGGTGTGCCTAATTACACAGAGTTTATGCAAGGCTACCCTTCAGTGAGATGCATTAATTTAATTCAATTCAATTTTATTTATATAGCGCTTTTTACAACGTAGCATTGTCTCAAAGCAGCTTTACAGTAATACAATT
>JAUZST010004838.1:0-16003 GCA_034779995.1 Parotocinclus haroldoi
CTCTCTCTCTCTCTCTCTCTCACACACACACACACACACACACACACACACACACACACACACACACACACACACATTAACTTATATATTCTATATCAGCATTGCTTAAATGCACAATAAAACTAAGTTGTTTCTATATTCAATAGATGTGCATAAGAATAAAATATGTATCATTTTTACAGCACACACACACACACACACACACACACACACACACACAAGCACATGCACTTTTACCCTATACAGACTATCCGTTATCTTCTACATCCACATTGGTGCTCACAAAAATGAGGAGATATTTTAAAATGAATGTGAAGCGGTTAGAAAAAGAAGCATTTGATTTTATTTCATTAAACAAGATCATCAGAAAATCAGATGAAAATACAAAGAGAGTTGTTCAATTATGTAAATGAGATCCAAACTCAATTATGGTAATTGAGTAGTAAGTGATATATTTATGGGGGTTAACAGAAGCAGGGCAACCTGGACCAGAGTGCCCCCACATTGACTGTTCAGTAGGGTGTATGATCACCCAAGGGCATGGACAGGATCAGATTATCCAGCAGTCCTTATACATATTCATTTTCAAATATTCCCATTGTATTTAAGACTCTCTCTCTCTCTCTCTCTCTCTCTCTCACACACACACACACACACACACACACTCACACTCACACAATGCCGCAGTTTGTTCTAAAAACTAAAGGAAATCCCTCCAAATACAGATGCAATTCCCTCCAGAGAGTTCATTTTGAGCGGTAAATGAGCCGGTTGTGCTCCCCGTATGGTGCCCCCTGCAGAAGGGACAGGGATGTGATTCTGCGCTCGCGCGTTTTATGGAGGAAAAAGGGGCGTTGTGTTCCCTTAACGGAAAATCTGATTTACCTTTCCATAGCAGACGGGATAAACAGCACGAGACGGAGGGAAGGAAGGAACAAAGCGGGACTTTTCTGCACTAACGAGCGTCTCGATCACATTTTGCAGCACCGTGCGTGCACATTTATTGCCGGAATTCATTCATTGATCGATCAACAGGCTGTGGAAAGCGGATCATCACTCACCCAGAAGATGAAGTTGAATATGAAGAGCAGATATTTCACACATTTCATGCCGCCTTCAACCTTCCCCATGTTGTGGCTTTTAAATGTTGAGCAGGTCTGGAAAAACGGACTTTCACGAGCCACACAGCTGCTGTCACACACACACACTCTGACGCGCGTGCACAGTGCTGCACAAACACCGAGGATTATATTTCTCACCGCGTCCCACTTAAACCCGCCCATTTCGGCTCTCCGGGGTAAACCGAGGGGGACCCGGACAAACTATACACACACACACACACACACACACACACACACACACACACACACACACACACACACACAGTTCAGCTAGACCTGTTTATCTCTCAATACCCTTAACATGTTACACTGAAGAAGTCGGATTTGACCATTTTAAGAGACACAAAGTCTCTTAAAAACCTTGCCCTGTCTAATCAAGTCCTGTTTTACAGTTTCTCTTTTCTCTTGCCTCTCTTGCATCTGGTGCTCATTTGAGGTCTAGACGCTGGTTTTTGTAAAGCTGTCTTCTGAAAATGTTTATTGTTCAAAAGTCTATATAAATAAAATTGAACTTAAACTGAATAATAAAAAAAGACTAGTAAATATTTACACAGTCTAACCAAGTAGCGGTGGGAGGGACAAATGGAAATGATCCTTTCTGTGAACACAGGGGAAGGGATGGGAATGGGACCCCGGTCCATCACAGGGCTGGCAGGCATTGATCCCACCCGGCCTCCCATACGCAGGGCATCGCAGGACTATAACCAGAGTCACCATATAGATGGGCAGCCCACCTGTGAAAATGCTTCTGTTTTGCATTTTTTGTCTTTAGTAAAATGTAATTCATTATAAATCCTATAACTGGCATTACACTTGGACTGAAAAGGTATAAAATGACACATTTAAGGATTTATTATATGTTATTGTGCTCTCCCTTTTCTTCTAATAACAATATGCTCCTCAGTCTGGCACGGATCTATGGATTTATGTAAAATCTAATGACTCAGTATTCCAAAGTGCATCACAATGTCATTGAAGTCTTTAAGTGCCCCTGATAATTGCTTCATGGGGTTCAGATGAAGTGACTATGGAGGAAACACCATGTCATGGCCTGGGTCATTTCTGTGTGGATAAGAATTCAGTGAGATGGCATCACTGTAAAATGAAAGAAATATATATAATGGTGGAGTAGTTTGCCATTGCTTTCTCCACCCCTCCCCAATTATCCAGGCATGGGACCGGGGTGCAGCTGTTTCCACTTACAGGGCTGGGGTGTTTAGCATACACAAGTCAACGACAATTTAGAGAAAACAATTTAGAGACAACATGCTAAGGCGCATGTCTTTGGACTGTGGGAGGATACTGGAGTACCCAGAGTAAACCCACACAGCCACGGGGAGGACATGCAGACTCCAAACAGAAAGGACCTAGGACGTTCCACCGTGGGATTGAACCCAGGACCTTCTCGCTGTGAGGCAGCGGTGCTACCCCACCGAGCCGCCGTGCCGCCCATCATATACAAACATATACGTATATTAAATATATTTTTTTTCCAGAACTACTTTTGGTCAGTCATCTTTGACAGGTAAAAACTTACGGTTGTGGAATATATTACCATCAGAATTGTGGTTAAACCTCCCGTAAACGTACAAATACACACAGTATGCACTGATCGACACTGGAGGAAATTTGCTGTACCATTGCTAGTTTATGTTGTTCATCCAATTCCAATGTTCTTATTGTTGCCATGGTATCATATACACTAAGTGTCATTCCATGTTTAGACCGGAGTGGGTCATCTCTCCACTCCAACTTTTGATGGCCCTGCACGAGCACCTATGTGTTTCCGACAAGTATTCCTGAAACGATTCAAGTAAAACCCCTGCTGTGGTCTCACATGCTGCTGTTTATATAGACAGTGACATCAGTGAGGAAAAATGTCGCAACTCTGAGCTTCATTAATCTACACAAAAGTCAGACGGAGTTTACATATTTCTTTCAGCACTTGCTAATCGTCATCATCTTCTATCTGTTCGTGTGCAGCTTATCCAGAGCAATGTGTAATGTAAATATTTATGCTGTAACCATGGTGAAAAGTTTTAGCATGTCAGTATGTGTGTAATTTCTGAATGATTACCTCTTTTTAAACGATTCTCAATGGTGAACCACTGGCACAATGAACTGAGTAATTTCTTGTCTTCAGTCGCCACTGACAAGTTTCACAATTGTATTTATTTCGATTTGGAGCCAAGATCAGCAATCCAGCAAATAGCAATTATGGATAAACTGCATTTAACAAAACAGGCTGCTAATCTGAAAGTGAATCTTCTGCTCAGTTTCAAGCATGTGTTGCTAGTACGTGTTTGAATTAGTGAATCATGGTTGAGATTTACTTTAGGGTTATAGGGTTAGTGTTTGAATCAGGGAATGGTTTGGTCACTACTGAGATTCACCCCTCTGTAGTTCAGCAGAATAAATGTTTGACTCAGTGAATCATCTGGTCACTTCTGATATTCATTCTTTTCAGGATCAGCAGGTTAATTTTTGAATCTGTGAATCATTTGATCATCCCTTAGATTCACACATTTTTGTTCAGACGGGTAGTGTTTGAATCAGTGGATCTTTTGGTCACTTCTGAAGATTCACATCTCCCTTGTTTAGCAGGTCAGTTTTTGAATCAGTCAATCATTTGATCATTTCTGATATTCATT
Source organism: Parotocinclus haroldoi (assembly GCA_034779995.1). Lineage (NCBI taxonomy): Eukaryota > Metazoa > Chordata > Actinopteri > Siluriformes > Loricariidae > Parotocinclus > Parotocinclus haroldoi. The sequence goes on from JAUZST010004838.1 coordinate 3,773, forward strand.
CTTTTCAGTGAATCATTTGATCATCCCTTAGATTCACACATCTTTTGTTCAGCAGGTCAGTGTTTGAATCAGTGAATTCATTTGGTCACTTCTGTTTCTGTCTCAGATTCTTCTGTACCTGGTTGTTATATAAACAATCGAACTTCCATGTGCACTCTGTGTTCTCTGTTATGACCTCTGGACATCCGAGACCTTGGCAAGGAAAAGTGGGGTTACAACAGGAAAGAAATGAAAAATCAGTAATGGAATTTGAAGATTAGCTTTTTATAGTTAAATAAGTTCTATATTTACAGTTACATTTGACTGAGTGTTGGCTGGTCTGAATTGTAAAGGGCAAACTGGAACCGTTACTAAGAATTCAAAGCTTTATATGGAAACGTTCCTAAGACACACATAAACACAAAGGTATTTGTATACACATGCCATTACCAACATGTGGGATGATTACAGGCAGCACAGTGCAATCCATAAATAGGAACAGTCACCAGAATAGTAATACTTTAAACACTATATAATAATAATGTCGGAGTTTATTCTTTATAGTCTTATGTATATTATAAGTCTCCGTTGTGATACTTTTTTTTTTTACGTCTCTTCAGTGTTATATAGTTTCACAAACCACAATGCATTTGATTACCAACACTGATTTGCAGTGTCCCTTACTTGTGAGCTTACAGTAGCTTCAGTGCAAAACTGGACAATCAAACCATTTGTAAGACGGACTGTTGTGGTGCATCGGTTAATGTAGGAAGGATCCAATGGTTCGGGCTTGACCTGAAGCTGCCACTGTTGGGTCCTTGAGCATGACGCTTGACCCACAATTGCTCGGATTGTTCCTGGTTGCATCAACATAACATAAAAACGACTGACAGGTGAAGTAAATAACGCTGAGAGTGTAACGCCATGGGTAAAGTTCTGCTGGGAAATCTTGAATACAGCATTGTTGCTTTGTCTTTCGCAAGTGCACTTCTTAATGACAGACTTCATTCAACTTGACTCTGCATGGTTTCTCCTGTTACTCTGTACATTAAAACAAATTACAATAAACATGTAACTGTATCAATAAACTAAGTCAAAGTCAAATGTATTTCTATAGCGCTTATTACAATGGCGCATTGTCTCAGAGCAGCTTTATAGCTTCAATATTATATTATCTTAAAAGGAAAATCCCAACTTTAGCAAGCCTAGGGTGACAGTGGAAAGGAAAAACTCCCTGAATATAGAAGGAAGAAACCTTTGGAGGACCAAGACTCAAAAAGGGACCCGACCTCTTTAGGTGGCTTAGATGTTAATTAAAATAAGTTGCAGTAATAGTAAAATAAGTAAACAATACAAAATTTAAATAAATGATAATAATTAAGAAAGTAATAATAGTAGTAGTAATAATAATAATAATTTTCAAATAAAAATAATAATTAAGAAAGTAATAATAGTAGTAATAATAATAATAATAATAATAATAATAATTTTCAAATAAAAATAATAATAATTAAGAAAGAAAGAAAGTAATAAAATGTAAATTAAATAACAAAAAGTTCAAAATATACAGGATAAAATGTATTACGGTTTCTAGTTTTTAAGTGGAAATATGTTAGGGAAACAGTATTGAGAAAAAAACGTCTTAAAAAAATCTTTAATGTAATTTTTTATAGATTTCTTATGAGAAAAAATATGGCATAAATGGGATATGGATTTACACAACAAAGCAAAAAAAAAAAGATTTCTGAAGGATTCTAATCATTAGATTTCATTGCAGTTGTGTCGGTGTAGCCATTTTTAAACGTTGTAGGTAGTTGTATTACATTTGTTATTCATATAATTTTCAATTATACACCATAAAATTTCAATTTCTTCACTGGAGAATAACTTGGCTAATGATATATATTTTTTTTACAGTTAACAACACTGCTCACAGAAATGAGGGGATATTTAAAGATGGGCTATTTGATTTTGAAGTTTCCCCTAATTTTTGTGAGCAGTATATATTAATTATCTATACATGTAATATATTCCTGGGGACGGAAATGGCATCCACTCAGTGGAATGGCTCATTTCCATTTACAAAAGAATTCAAAGTCTCGTTTTTGATTTGATTATTAAACTGGTACATGAGTCACTTCTACTTATTGGAGTACTTTTGATATTTTGTCATATAGAAACCTTTGCGGTGTATTTCTGCATCTAAACTTTGTTTTGGGGTCGATTGTGTGATATAGTCCAGATTAAAAAAGTGATCATGTAATGTTGGCAAGGTTGTGCTAAAGTGACGGGCTATAAAAATGTTTTACTGTTAAAACGATGTTACACAATGTACAGTGTGCATGCATGAAAAGAATCTAAAACTAAAAGCAGTAACACATCACACAGCATTTGTACACTTGTTGTGAAAGGACACGCCTCAAACTCTAGCTAGCTCAGTCTCTCTTCTTGCTAAGGGCTCGTCTTAATGCCTCTCCTGAGAGCACTCTCTGCCCCAGTGCTTGGAGGGACCAGCATCTCCTAGTGATGAGAAAGCCGTAACCTAGCAACAGAGAGGAGCAAGGGAGTGTGTTGGTTTGTCTTGGTGGTTTTAGGAAGAAGCCATTTAGTCTGCTTTGCTCTGTGAAGCAGTTTAATGAGTCATTTGTACCTATTAATTATTCATATTCAGACCATTGACAAAGTTAAGAAATAGCATTACTGTAATATAGTGCTGTATGTAAAAACAAACGTATGTGCTCAGTTTTTAAGGTCCTGGACTTTTGACGGGTAAAAGTCCCAGCACTGCCAAGTTCTACTCTAGAGATAATGCTTGGATTGTACCTTGTTTGTATCTGTTCTAACACAATACAGTGTTAAATATGCCCTGGACAGGACGCTAGGCCCTCTCAGAGTCTATCCCATAAACTCAGCCAACCAGTATTGGCAGTTCTTGATCTTGGGTCACTGTGGTAAAGGGAGAACATGTTAGACCACTGAGCCACCTAGAGAACATCCAACACACAATGGATTATCCAAAGCACATTCTACATGAACAAAAATGAGAAAGAACATGCCAAACTCACAGTAACCAGTGATGAGGCATAAACCCTGGTCTCAAGCACTCTCTGTCCACATAGCACTAACACAACACAACACAACACAGACGGTGTTCCAGAGTCTCTCCTTTTAATATATTCGTTTAATGAAGACCCTAATTGGGATCGGGTGAGTTTGTGATGGGCTGCTGCCCAAACCCAGCGTGTCTGAGGGTTAGTAACTCTAACCAGTGAACATTTATAGAGGATGAATAAGTAATGCTTTAACAAGTAAGGAGTGATAACAGTGCCATCTAGTGGAACATAGCGCAAATCCACAAACGTTTGACTAGCGTCCATAATAAATAAATAAATAATATTTACTTAAATATTGATATTTTCACACATTCGTCAAAAACCAATGTTATATGTTCCATTAAGAGTTTGGAAATGTATTTTACGACGTGTTGTTTTTAAATATAATAAACGAGTTCTAGATTTTCCCCCCTTTCCATCACTGGCAGAAAACACATCCTCCTTTGATTTCAGTACAGCTATGATGTAATTTTATACATCGTGTCTACTTATAATTTTACATATATCATATATAATTCGAGTTCACTTTTCAACACATTTTGTGGCCAAACCGTTAACCAATGAGGCTGCCTTTATTTCTTATATTAATTAATTCATTCCTTTTTAAAGCTTTAGAGAGTTAAATCGCATATTATAATCTACGTTTTGAAATAGAAAAAGCTAGGTATACGTTCTGTTAAATGCTTATTTATATTAAAAAAGCTTATTACTAAATTCGCTAATAAAACTTTGAGTACTGTACTGTTATTAATGGTTCTATAATGGTCTTTGGCTCCACCAAGTGGTTAGAAGTGCACACTACATATATTTGTGACGTTACGGTACTACTAGAAAAGCATGAATAAGTAAGACATTTTAAATGTAGTTCAGTAAAGATAAATAGTCAGTAAAGATATTGACTCTCTTTTCTTAGTACATTCTTCATTTTACACTCCCAATGTAAAGAAATGATATAGACAGTTATATTTACAAGAAAGCAATTTATACTAAAACAGCGAAACAGCGAAATCCGTAATCTTCTTGATCTTCGATAGAGGGCGCTGCTATTTTCCGTTGATCAAACCGCATGTTCAAGTTTTAAAAGACTCCCATGAAATATGCATTTATATGTATTTCCTAATATTCATATGAACACTAAATATATAAAAACTTTTAGTGGACGTTTTGGAAACAACAAAATGAATCTAAATAGACTCGTTCCTCTCCTTTATTGTAGAAATGCCACTAGTCATTAAGAATTTGATTTGTCTGCTAAGGTTTGTGGATTCTTTGCTTTTATGCATTACCTATTCAACAAAACATTGAAGTTATATCATGAATAAAACACCAGCATTAGCACCACAGGGTTAAGAGTAAAACACTGCATGCCAGGAGCTAATTCAGTTCTCATTGCTTAGCCTTGACACAAAGAGCATCGCACGGCTCTGTTGTTTGAGCATCATGTTACGATCATCTGTGTACAATGTGAGTGTGTAATAAACTCTCTTACTGACACATTTCCCACTCATTTGGTGACAGGAGTGTGTATCAGTGAACCGTCTACATGTAATGTACTAATTATATATCAGTCATGACCATATCATTTACGTGTTCATTATCAGTTCCATTCTGGTATGAGTCACAAAAGGTCTGGGGCCTTGAAACCCTGAGCACCAGTCCACCAACCCCACAAGGTGAACCTTTCACTTACATTCACGTTTATTTTAGTGGACCAAAACACATGTTGCCAATTTTTGGGAAGAATTTTGGAATCACCAATCCATCTACCCGAACAGAGAAATGCAGAAGATTAAGCTAAAGGCTATAATGAGAAAGACACAAAGAGCTTTTAGCATCAGTGGGTATTTAACAACATCGATAGATACTAGATATCTAGTTACTAGTTACATCGATAGATACTAGATATACAAACTCAGATCAGAACAATTTAATGTAACCAATTAACCCAGTGCATGTCTTTTGGGCTGTGGGATGAAATGTCAGCTAATGTTTCATTAATGGCCATTTTGGTTAATGTCCTGTCTGAGAATGTAATGCATTCCCCCCTTATCCCGGTCAAGTGTTACTATCTGTGTTACTACTGTGTTACTATCCCTAGGAAAACAGAGAGGACAATTCACTGCAAGTATTATTAGGGGTTCTGTTGCAGCACTTGGGGATGATATACCTTTGGAACTCAAACCCATGCCTCAAACAACATGCTACTACAGCATTTATAGATTCGCAGATTTAAAGCTGTTCTGTTAAAAGACTATGTGCTCTTAGCCATAACTAACTACATTTTCTATTCTTCTCTCGGATGTTCTTGCCCAAGCTCTTTCATAACTTTCCAATGCACCGATAACCAGACCACCCCCCACACCCCAGCCCCCCACACCCCCCAAATAACTAAGCATGCCATGGCAGCAAATCCTTCCACTTAAGGACACATGATATTACTCTATTTAATATCCTTAAAGCATTTTCAGTGTTAGTATTAATAATTATTATTAATACATATTAAATGATATATGCATACACTGCTCACAAAAAAGGGGATATTTGCAAATGAATATGAAGCGATAAAACATCTGATTTTAATTCATTAAACAAGATCATCAGAAAAGCAAATGAAAAGTCAAATAAAGTTTGTTCGATTATGCAAATGAGATTATAGTGTTTGAGTAGTAAGTGATATATTCATAGGGGTGAACAGAAGCAGGTCAAACTGGACCAGAGTGCCCCCACAGGGACTTTTCAGTAGGGTGTATGGTCACCCAAGCGTGCCAAAACACAGACAGTGATGGGCCATGGACAGGATCAGATTATCCAACAGCTCATATAAGATTCATTCCGAAATATCCCCAAATTTTTATGAGCAGTGTATAAACATGTTATGTAGCAAACTTCGTTTTATTCTTACACATACCATTTAGGCCACCCAAGAAGGTCAGGTCCTTTTTTGAGTCTCGGTCCTCCCAAGGTTTATTCCTTATAACATTTAGGGACTTTTTCTTGCCACTGTCACCCTTGGTTTGCTTAGTGGACGATCTAAAATTGTGAAGTTGCTTTGAGACGATTTAAAAAAGTGACTTGACTTCACTATATTTTCCTCATTCAATCAATAATTGTGTTTCACCGAACTCTCAACACGCTCTGGGATTGTCTGTTGACATTACAAATAAAATCCACTGAGTTCTTCCCAATATCTGATAAACATTGATAACATCGAAACACACTGACAGGCTGATAACAGGTGTCAGTCACAGCAGAACCTAATCTGTCTCACGTAACTCAATATGCAAGCTAAGAGCTAAGATTAATCCTAAACTACCTAAAGTGACCGTGAGAGGATAAAAACGGGCCTTATCAAACGATCCTTTTTCGAGTCTACCAGTAGAGAGCTAGCAGAAGGAACCCTGTGTTATCTTCAGGTCAGTCAAGTGAATAATTCAGAGTTTACGCCACAACTCCTGTGAATTATTAAAAAAAAAAGAAAGTGGGTTAGGAGAGATTTTCTAATTTTCAAATTCAGATCAAGGAAGAAATGCAGAATCGTTTCTCCGGTGCTCACTGTCTCTTAGCATTAACAAACGTGTGGTAAATTCTTCTGATTCACATGTATTTATTGCTTCACCAGTTTATTAAACATGAATGTACGATAGTTTTGTTACAGCTACAAGGTACAGTACCAGCTTTATTAAAGGCATTTTAGCAGACTGTAACTGATTGGATTAAACTGAATTACCATAATCCTGATCAAAACTAATCAACTGTCTGGATACAGTTTTGACTCCCTTTTCATTTCTCAGATATCACACTACTGGCTGAGAACCTAAAACATTTCAAGGTGGTACTTTCTTATTCAAGGTACTGTAGTCATTTAGCCAACTCTTTGTAATGTTAAACGTTGTAAGAGTTCAAGCATTTTAATTGCTCAAAGAGCAGGAAAAGGTTCTTGTTGAACCCTTTGTTAAACTTTCATGAATCGTGATCCATCATTTACAAGGATACGCTGACGGAAAGTTCTATATCTGCACAAATCTGAGGGCTATTTCTGGTGAAGGAGTGTACGAGGAGAGCTTGGATGATCGCTCTCAGTTGTGTTAATAATGCAAGGGGGTTCACTGTGCACATGCTGTAACTGGTGTACAATCAGGACATGTCTGATTTCTATCATGGTGGAACAGTTTAAAGTCAGGAAGCAATACATATTACCCCCTTACATATTGGTATGGTCTAGAAATGTCTAAATGCAATAAATGCATCTGTGTTGTGTGTAGTTGTTGTCTATAGAAACTACCCTGTGCTTTTTTGTGCATGTTGTGTTGAACGTGGATAGTAACCTATATCATCCAGTAGGTGAGAGGGCTTGGATAAGGATAACGGAGAATTCTTGTTTTATTCCTTTTTTTACAGAAGTGATTTATTCTGGTCAGGGTGATTGTGTTCCCAGGAATATGGCTCTTAGGCTTCTATATTTATCTTTCTGCTTTCTTTCTTAGTTTTTCCTTTAGAACATGTTAGCATTAGTTACTGCTAGTTACTAGCATTCGTCTTTTTCTTTCTTTTGTTCTTTCGTTCTTTCTTTCATTTATGTTTATGATTAATCAACAATCACTTTTCTTTCTTTCTTTTTTTTATGATTAATCATCATTCACTGTTTTTTTCTTTCTTTTCTGTTTATGATTAATCATCATTTACTGTTTTTCTTTCTTTCTTTCTTTCTTTCTTTTCTGTTTATGATTAATCATCATTTACTGTTTTTCTTTTTTTCTTTTTTTCTTTATTTCTTTCTTTCTTTCTTTCTTTCTTTTCTGTTTATGATTAATCATCATTCACTGTTTTTGTTTCTTTCTTTTCTACATGGTATTAATCATAATCTTTTACTTTCTTCTTTGGGAATTCGTTTTTTTCTATTTAGGATTCATCGGCATCATTCACATTCCTTTGCGTTTTGTGTCTTTTTTTACTTAGAATTCATCAGCATTCACAGTTTTCTTTCTTTCTTTGGGGTGGTGTGACTTGTTTCTCTGCTGTGTTTATCATGTCTTTCTTTATGTTTACATATACAGTACTTAAGTCCACATGGGTCCTAAGATGGTTAGTAATGACAGTCAACGCTCTTAGTTGACCAATCTTTTCAATCCATTGCTCACTAAATTGCATGAGATTCTTTATTATAATATAAACTTTGGGTTAATGATTTTGGCCAAATGTAATTTATTGTTAATGTTAATGTAAGTGATAATGTTTATAGGCTATGTGAAAGGCTATGAAACAGCATAGACTATATTAAACTCATCTGTGACTTATAGTTTTAAGCTGGTCAGTTAAAGGCTTGGAAATGATGGAACCTTTTGACTAGTCCAGAGCCATTGGACCAAACACTGTGTCTGCTAGTGGCTCAGGCATAATGAAATCTGTTTACCTGGTTAAGTATTGTAAATGGTTACGTATAAATTGAATGATCGGTGACTCCAGAGTCACTATGCTTCATCGAGTTAAACTAGCCATCTTCTGCTTTCAGGCTTTCACACCTGTGCATTGTCTGTGGAGGCGTTTCAGTGTGCCTATCTGGTAGATTGAGTGAGACAGTGATGGATGGACAGTAAGATTGGAGTAATGGAGAAAGTGAAGTTAATCTGATGGAGGGGAAAACAGGTGGTGTTCACATTACAAGGAAAGCTTAGACTGTTTCTGTGGGTGATAAGTCTTCAGTTACAGCTCACACAGAGAGAGGTGTTTCCAGAGAGAGATGGGGACTTCCAGAGCGGGAACCCATCACTGTACAGTATACACAGTGACTTCAGACTTCAGTACTGGGTTACAGTCACTGACAAATGACACCAACATTGTAAACAAACTTGGAAATGACAGCAGGTAAATCTTGACTACTTAAGCGCCAATACATTTCCACAATACTGACAGATTTCCACAGCTGTCTATGGTTCACAGTCTTCTGAAAACAGTCATGCAAAATCAAACAGGGTGCTCTTATTAGCTGAAAGAAAAACACATAAAGCAGTGTACCAACCGAGTCAGTATGGAGCGTCAGTTAAGCGATAACAACTCACTTTGACAACTCAGAGTAATAATTATTAAGGGAGAGAAATGGTGAGAAAGAAATTCTAGGAGCGATGGATGACTCTCAGGGTTACAATAAAACAGGGTCCAGTCTAGAGCCTTGTGTTTCCTCACACTGAATCATTTCATGGACATTTTCTGATCTAAACACCTGAGTAAATTTACCTGCATGTATATAGATATATAGACAGAAAATATAACAGAAAACATCTCTGACCTACAGTAGGTCCTGAATTTCTTTTTCATGAGCAAATTTCTCTTCTTAAAGTTCTGGTCTTTTTGTTTGAATTTACATACAGTTAGAATAAACTGCATGTTTTAATTTACAAAACCTAGGTCTAGACCTGTGGGACAAAGAGGGATACAAAATCAAGCAATCAGTGTGTCAGGCAAAGTTTATTTATATATTGCTTTGATCACACAGCAGCTTTACAAAGAGCTGAGTCTGGACACCAAATGAGAATCCAGAGGAAATGATAGTAAGGAAAAGCTCCCTGAGATGCATAAGGAAGAAACTTTGAGAGGAACCAGGTTGAAATGGGGAACCAGTCCTCCTTTAAGTGGGACTGAAGAATTGGATTAAGTTCATGATTAAGTTCAAACCCAACACTGATTGTATGTAAGATGTTCAGTGTAACACTGTGAATAATCTTTAGAGAAACTGCGTGAATGTTTGTGTGTTTGGGGTGTGACCTTGAAGTAATCATATGCTGTCGTAAAAAAGTAGTACCCTTTACTTAATATAGGGTTATGCTGGCTGGACCAAGACTGGATACTGTGCTGAGGCGTACATTGTATATAATGGCTTGATACGCTATAATGGAAACCACATAATTAACAAGGGGTGTCAGTAATTCGATTCTCCACATTGCAGGTTTCCATTTGCTCTATTTAGAGACGTGGTGCTGCCTTGTTGCTCTGATTTGGTGCCTTGTAGGGAAGCTTCAGCTAATGGCTTCTTCTCCTCCTGCTCCGTCTCTCTGTGGTAAAAATAGTTAAAGTTTGATACAATAACCGGTACAGGCAGAGCTATGGTCAAAACCCCAGCAATGGCACACAGCGTGCCCACTATTTTCCCGCCCAGAGTGATTGGACACATGTCACCATATCCTACTGTGGTCATGGTGACTACGGCCCACCAGAAACCGTCAGGGATGCTGTAGAAATGGGTATCTGGATCATCCACTTCAACAAAGTAGATGGCACTGGAGAAGAGGATGACTCCAATAAACAGGAAGAAGATGAGCAACCCAAGTTCCCTCATGCTCGCCTTAAGGGTCTGGCCCAAAATCTGAAGCCCTTTGGAGTGACGTGACAGTTTAAAGATTCGGAAGACACGAACCAGTCGGATGATCCGCAGTATAGCCAAAGACATGCTCTGTCCTCCGGTCGACGTGTTGGTGGTGGTTACCAGTTCAGTTACCAGTGTGACAAAATACGGGACAATTGAGATGAGGTCAATGACGTTCATGAGGTTATTGAAGAACATGCGCTTACTTGGGCAGACTAGGAAGCGGACGACAATCTCAAAGAAGAACCAGATGATGCATGCTGTCTCAATGATGAAGAATGGGTCTGTAAACATAGTGCTAGCTGCCTTTGGATGAGCGCTCGGGGAGACGGAAGGATCTTTGCTTTGATTGATGTTTGGAAATTCTTCTCGAAATATAGGTAGGGTCTCCATGCAAAAAATAACTATGGAGATAATTATTACAATCAGGGATACCAGGGCAACTCCACGAGCTGCATTGGAGCTCTCAGGATACTCAAAGAGCAACCAGAACTGTCGAGACATCTCATCGTTAGGAAGAGGAACCTCCACCTCTTTGATGAAACCTTCCTCCTCACGGAATTGTTCCATTGCCTCACTTCCCAGCTCGTAAAAAGCCATGTCATCTGCAAAAACATCTAATGGAACATTTACAGGTCTGCGGATCTTTCCACCTGATTGGTAGTAGTAGAGAATCCCATCGAAGCTTGGACGATTTCGATCAAAGAAGTATTCGTTCCTCATCGGATCAAAATAGTCCATTCTCTTAAAAGGATCTCCTAGCAGGGTTTTGGGAAACTGGTTCAACGTCTGAAGTCGCGTCTCAAAGTGAAGTCCGGCTATGTTAATTATAACTTTCTGCTTTCCATCAGCAAGGTCGTTCATGTCCAGCACTGGATCCGCATAGCGTTCTTTAGCTAGTGTCTCACAGATCATCTCGCTCTGGGTTCCTTCAGCGTTAAGCAAAAGTTTAAAGTCGGACATCAGGCTAGCACAGCTGAGATGATCTAGTTCTGCTGGAGGTGATGTTACCAATGGCAGTGAGTCCTTCATGAGTAAAACGGTGTCCTTGTTTGCGGGCTCCAAGAGGTGGTTGGTATCTAGCTCCTTTACTTCTGGCAGATCTTCTGTCAATGCTGTCGTCTCTTCACAGTTTGAATCATCTAAATTACTCTTCTTGTTATCCAGGTTCTCAAAGTCGACCAAAGCCACCTCCATTCTCTCAACTTGGACAGTCATAATCATCTGTGGACTGAGATCAGACTGGGTTTAATTGGGTCTTTAGCATTGAGCTTCACGGCATCTCATTACACCGAGGGGCTGTAGAGTAGCGAGACCTGCAAAGACAGAACAAATGAAAATGTTGGTTTTAATTAGTGTCAGATCTTGTCAGAAAAAGATCTGTTACATCTTATATTTGAAGCACATATTTATATTTAATTATCACAATATTATTATACAATATTATTCACTACAATAAGCAATTTTTGACAATTGGGCGGCTCGGTGGTTAATACTGCTTCCTCACAGATCCGAGATCCCCAGTCTGATCCTGACAGTGAGTTTGCATGTTCTCCCTGGATCTCTGTGTGTTTTCTCCAGGTACTCAGGTTTACCACATTTCAGAGACGTGTGTGTTAGGTTAATGTTAGTGTGTAAATGTTTGGAAACACTGATTAACCTAACACCATGTTAAGGTGTTATCTTTAGAATGTATTGCCCACAGAGAGAGATTATATGACACATATCATCAAACTCATTTTGACAGGTGCCCCGCCCCCTGACATCCGGTCTAACTCCCGC
>JAUZST010004839.1:0-41748 GCA_034779995.1 Parotocinclus haroldoi
GGGTGTGTGGGTGTGTGTGTATATATATATATATATATATATATATATATATATATTTTTTTTTTTTTTTTTTTTTTTTTTTAAATCATGGGACGTGTTGCAACAGTGTGTTAAATGATGTTCAGGTGAAGAAGAAAAATGATCAAATAATGAAATAATAATATAATAAGAATAATAAGAATTATTAATATTGTTATTATTATTATTATTATTATTATTATTATTATTATTATAGACAATACACTCTATGATCAGACAGGTTTTCAACAGTTAAGCCTTCACTGTTTAGACAAACTTGAAATAAAATAACCAGTAACAGTACAGTATTTACTGATACACTGGATATATTTGACATGGAAAAACAACATAGACTGTCGAGGGTGTCTGCTTAAAAACAAAACTAAATAGTTACATTTGACTTAACTGCACAATTGCTGTTGTACTTTACTTTACTTTACATATTGCGATTTAAGGCACAGTCTTTACACGATAGCATGTCTGCTAAAATAAAACAATTCGGGACAAAACTGCAACGAATAATTATGATCAAATAACACACAGACCTTAAGTGACCAGTAATAAATTCCTTTCAGACGCCAGAAAAATGAAATAACATCAGACACGCGTTGTCAAATCACTCCATCTTGAACTCCGACCTCTAACGCAAGAAAAAACCGAGTCCGTTTCTAAATCCCGCCATCTATCGGCGAAGATGTCACATGTTGTACTCACTGGTTTAGCCATGCTAGCAATGAATAATGTTGCTATATGCTTCTAATAAACATACTACAGCAGATTCGATGGGTAGGACATCTAGACAGAACATCGGGTTTAGACAGCCCTGTTCTCAGAATTTGTCATGCCATACTGTACAAGGTTCTGGAAATATTCATCCGAGGTCATATTTTAAAGAAATCAGTTGAAACTGGCTGAACTTTGGGAATAAATATGTATGAGTAAAAAGTGTGTATCGACGTGTCTGTAACACTGTGTGTAATTTACAGCCGTTAATGCAAAGCAAAGCAAAATTAAATGAACAAAATACACGAACAAACTATACGATATAACTATTATAACATAATATTGTGCTCAGTGAAAAAGTGTGCGTGTGTGTGCGCGCGCGCGTGTTGTGTCCACGTATATACCACGAATTTTGTATTTCTCTGTCAGTCAACTATCAAATCGTATATGGTTAGGAGTAGCTGTAATTCTCTACAGTATTCATTATGTTTATGAAAAAATGAAATTAATTAATTAATTAATTCAACGATTTTATATTATAGAATGTAAGTTTTGCTACTTTATTTTTAAGATTTTTTGTTTGTTTGTTTGTTTCGTTTAAAACCTAAAACCAAATCACACACTTTATATGTGTGTGTGTGTGTGTGTGTGTGTGTGTGTGTGTGTGTGTGTGTGTGTGTGTGTGTGTGTGTGTGTGTGTGTGTGTCCTTGAGAGGACGGTTCTTTTTTATTAAAATAATTGCAGTACCGGTTCTGCCAGAAATATTCGTTTTGTTTTGCACTGTGTTGAACAGCAGGCTGTGAACATAAAACGGTTCAGTAGTTAGGAGGTTGAATGTTGTATCCACAGCTCGATGTTTGTTTCATTTTATTTCCAGCATGAACGGGCGTGCAGAGCTTCCCTTATGCTTAAGTGTTACGTAAGATCTGTATATATATATATATGTGTGTGTGTGTGTAAGTGTAAAAAAAAAGCATGCTGACACTGGCACACACCGTACAGAGACAGGAAACCGTACACAACTTTCTTCCTTTTACATACAAACACAACTAAATGTACGCTTGTCTGGATTCAACTCAGGGATATTCTACAATCCTCATGGACGTTTGTTGAGGAAGTGACTACCACAATCTCGAAACTGACTCTTAAGGAAAAAGTTCTCTGATACAAGGAGTGTCAGAACTACAGGTTAGCGACTTCTAATCACTTGTACTGTTCATAATATTGAAGGGAATGTTCGAATGAAATCGTCATGGACATTTAAAATAGCTGTATGAGCAACAGCGTTTACTAGTTTAGAAGTCAAGGTTAGGCGTTACTGCTTCGTGAATGGCTAAAGCGCTTAAAACTTTTCTCACGTGTAGAGAATATATTTGAAAAAGCAAAGCCCACTTCCAGCTGTTTAGGTTATTTTCCTGAACCCCCATAAATAACTGCTTATGCGCGAACCTTACCGATATGTCTTTTTTTTTAACAAACCTGTATAAGTAATTGGAATCTACTTGCTTGGCTTTGACCAAGGAATAGTGAGTCATACATATCCATACAGTGTGTGTTTGTTTGTTATATCCAGTTACACTTTAGATCCTGCACTGATTTAGCTGAAAGACGATTATTGACATTTGTGCTTTTGTACAGCATATCAGGACGGATTGTTTAGTTTATCAGTTAAAACTCTAAAATCATCTGCTTGCCTGTTCTGGAAATAATAGGTGCTGGTAGTCTACTAAAATGGCTATATTTTGTCTGGTTACCAATTACTTAGAATTACTTAATTGTTTTATCAACAGCTGTGCACAGGCATTAGATAAAACACTCCAGTGCCTTTCTGCAGAATAGACAGCAATGTTTTTTGTACATTGGGGCATTGATGTTTTTTTCCCACCAGGAAATTAGCAAACATCATTAGTTTGCAAAGGAATAGCGCATCTTTAAAATAGCCTTGATGTGAATTCATTTGGATGACTATACGATGAATATAAGGTTTAGAAACCTTAATATACATTTACCATTTGTTTTTGAAACCGTAAGCTGTATTATGAGATTGAGTTCTAGTTAACACACAACTATTTAGTAACAGCCTTTATGTGTCAACATTTGTAAGTGGATATACTTAAATCCCGATAGTTCTCTAATGGATATACGTTGTATACCTGCATATCACATAGACCACACCACTGCTAGGCTCAAGGTGGAAATACATATTTACTTCATTTACTTACAATGGAATCACAAGTCTTCCTGTTTAACTAATCTGTTTATTTACTGAAAACAATTAAATTGTTCACATGTCATATGGGTGACACGGTGGGGCGGTGGTTAGCGCCAGAGATCCCCAGTTAATCCGGTTTTGTCCCACTTTTAAAAGGCATATGTTAGGTCAATTGGTCTTTCTGACGTGCTCCAGTATGAGTATGCTTATGTCTATGAGCGTGCACGTGTCCTGAAATGAATCTGCAGCCTGTCAGGATTGTTTTTCACCATGTACCATGTGCACCCCATGGCACTGAATATGATTAAGCAGGTATGAAAATGAGTGAATGAATTGTACTTATTAAACTGGCCTGACCTATTGATCAGCACTTGGGCAGCTCATTACTTTAATATGCTATCCAAAAATGATGGTGACCTAGGATTGAGTCCTAGTGGTGAGTTAGGAATGTTTGGCTATGTCTGAAGGAGGTGAAGACAGTTGGGGGGTGCTCTGCAGCAGTCGCCCCTGCTGGCACTAAAATTGATTGGCGTTCCATCCAGGGTGCACTTACACTTGTGTTCTGTGTATTAAAACGTTTTACAATTTGACCCTACTTTGTCCCTGGTCAGGGTGACCGCAGTGGTAATCATGACTCTGCCTTATACATTACTGTATTTCTTTAGATTTAAGAACAGTCCTCAATTTCTCAAGTGTAGTTTAATAGATATTCAGGAAAAAAATTCAACCACACTTTTTGTAGTTGTGTTTACAGGAATCACAGATGACAGATAGATCGAAACAGCTAATTTGTAAGCACTGCAAATTGCGAATGACATGTACACTGTACATGATCAGAGTAAAAGATACAAAACTGGTTACAGTGTGCTGATTTTGATTTATCAGATTTATGTTTAACATGGCAACATTGCCATCTTAAACTGCATGTAGCATATAGCAGTATAAATAGTTACCATGTTTTTCTGCCAGTTCTGTCCCGCTCCAGTCATCTGTCTTTATTGTCTATAATAGGATGCCTTTGGCAATATCTCAACACAACCCAAAAACAATTCCATATTGTGCGTAATAAAACAATGCCCCTGTCTCTTCTATGCTGTATTTATAGCCAGATGGAGGGAGAGGGAGAATGCTTAGGAAATCCCAGCAGCGCTGATGTGTCTCAGGCTCTTCCCCTTCTGGCAGAAGCACAAACATCTACGCTAGAATACTTCAGTGTGGCTGAGAGCTCAGAGGAGAAGCTCACCGATGTGATGGGTCTGTCCACGGAGAATGAGGGGAAGCAGGACACTCACATTGACGGTCCGAAGCCAGAGAGCACCACCAAGAATTTCTCAGCTACTAAGCTATGTGGCTTCCTCCACAAACAAGCTGGTCCCTTGAAAGCTTGGAAATCCCGGTGGTTCATGTATGACGAGAAGAAGTGCCAGCTGTTCTACTATCGCACCCCACAGAACGTTAACCCACTGGGCAAAGTGGAGCTTCACAATGCATCATTCAGCTACTCACTACAAGAGGAGGGGACTTTTCACATACAGACGCCGGATCGTACATTCATCCTCAAGGTTTGTGTGGCTGAATATTTCATATGTAAAATCCATTTCGTCCATGATCTCTTCTGTTCCTTATTTAAGGATGCTTCAGTGTACTATTGAATATGCAGCACTGACCTGAATTACAATCTGGTTAGACTAATGTTTGCTAAATTATCTTAAATTAGTTAGATATTAACATTACATTACACAGATTGCTGCATGTGACACAAATGTGCTTACTGTCAGGATTGGTCAAATTCAGATCGGCCAGCTCAGTTTTGAGCGTTGGATGACAGTCATTTCGTTGTGTTGACTTTTTTTTTGCCAGTACTCTATGTGTTTAGTGTGTTTAGTATGTTTATGATCTTACTTAAAATTCCATAGTAATGATACCTTAAAGAAAATTACCATCATGAATGGAGATAACAGGATAAATGTCTACAAGCGTGTGTAATAATCTTCTTCAGCACAGCCCTAACATGCATATTGCTTCATACCATCTTTCTGTTGTCATTATTTGTAAGGACTTAGTTTCAAGTCCTTGTTGCATGTGGCGGTTATGACATATGCTGTCATCATAGCGTGTTGGATTTATAGGAACAAACATGCTTTGAAATTATGTTTACGGCAGACTCTCCCTTTTGTCTTTATTTAGTTTCCTGATTAATTACACAAATATGCCTGTGCAATATGCTCGTTCACTTGTGAAAAACAGAACATTTGTCCATTTTCCAGAAGAAAACCATCTCAGACTGCTCACTAAAATAAGGAGATATTTCAAAATGGGAGATTCCATTTTGAAGATTCCTCTATTTCTTGTGAGCAGTGTATAATTATTGACCTATATGCTCACATCCATTGGCTGTGTACAACTCAACTTCTGCACGTGATTCGAAACAATTTCAGCTCTAATTGGTTGCGTTATTAGTAAAGTCAAAACTAGGTCAAAGGTATTTTATTGCAGCACTCAAGTAATTGCAAAGGATGGTATGTTAGTGCTTCAGTACTGTAAGCTTAGTCTGTAATGAATTTGCTGCAGTCAGTGAAGCAGTTGTCATAGTTTAACTGTCTCTTTTACCAAATACAATATATCTGATATATATGGTATATACAGAGGGTTGTGGGCATGGGGATCACCATCACATATATGACATTTTGTTTAATGTCAAAACTTTCTGCCTTTGTGAAGAGTACCACAAACAAATTAAATCATTTGATAAATCTTTTCTTTTTCAGATTGATTAGTAGAAAAACTATGGAAACAGCTTGTATTTGTATTTCTAAAACAAACACTGTCACCAGTCAAAAAAGAGTGCTACAGATCTTAAGTTACTAGAATTGGCTGTCTGAAAGGAAACATGAATCCAGAATTTTCAAATGAAACAATGTCAAAATTACAAAACTCCATCTAGAAGGAAATCCGATCTGGAGCATGACTACAGATACTGGTTGGTCCTGCTCAGGTGTGTCCAAAATTTGATGCAAGTATACACAAAATGAGAAGGGTAAATCCTCGTGAATCAGGACAGAAAACTCAGCATGCATTGATTAATAGAAAATGCAAAACAAATGAAACATGAGCAGAAACATGAGAGAACGATACGAGTGACATTGGCTGGGACAGATGCTTCCTGAATGAAATTAATTTATATAGAGAGAAGCCAAGCACTTTCACCAAAGTAAAACACCTAAACGTAAACTCACTGTGGGTAACATGAAGTAATTATTGAGTGTTGAGGATTGGTTGCAATTCCTCTCCAGTCATGAATCTGCAATTGCTAAGGAGATGTTGGTGGGGACTTTTTCTGATGTTATTCTGTTGAAACATACACATGACTGCCTGAAGAATATAATGAAATTCCCCCCTTAAAGTATTTATGATATATGGTTCCATCAGCTAAAGAACCAGAGGGATGTCAGTCATTACTTCAACCATCAATGCATATGTGCACAAAACAGAGTTTTGGACACTTTTCTCATTCCATGTATAGAATATTGGTTTAGAATTGGTAGAGGACAATGATATGGACGATTAAGTTATTTTTAAGAATGATAATGCAGCTTTCCACAGAGTAACAAATGTTAAAGCTTCTGACCAGGAAAGGCAATGACATGGCGAACAAACTGCCTGCATCTCAGTCTGATGGAAAATTTTGGTGGAAGTTATTCAAAACTGGTCTATAAAAAGAATCCATCCTGGAAAGCTGATCTATGAGCTTCTATTCAAGAAAGTTGGAACCAACGTAATGTAGAATTTATTTTATTAGCAATTTTATTATTTTATATGTCTTAAAATATTCAGGCTTCTGATTGGCATATTGAACCTCCACATTGTCAAAATGAGTGTCTCTGTTCATGAAGATTTAGCTTTTCAAACAATACAGTGATGCTTGAAACTGTTTCAAATTGATATACAAAGATCATGCACTACAAAAGTGTACTAGTGCACTACATCATGCAAATCCGTAACTCTGACTGGCAAAATATGAGCCTTTTCTTTCACTATCAAGAAGCTTTATCCCATTGCTATATACAGTCGTGGAAAACTGATTTAATAATAAAGTATATTTAACCTTTTGTCAGATGTTTATATGGTATAATGAAATATAAATATAAGCATATATGCATGTTTTTTTTTCACTATCAAATACATCCATTTTTAGCCCTCATATTTGCTGTGTTGACCCAGTGTTTTTAAGACTTCTGCAATTTTCCTCAGCATGCTGGATATCAACTTCTAGGCAAAATCCTGAATGATGGCAACCCATTCTTCCCTAATCGGTGCTTGCAGTTGATCACAGTTCTAGGTTTTTGTTTGCCCACCCTCTTTTTGAGGATTCCCCACAGGTTCACGATGGGATTAAGATCTGGAGAGTTTCCTTGCCATGGACCCAACATTTCAATGTTTTGTTCACCAAGCCATTTGGTTATTACTTTGCCTTATGACATGGTGCATCTATAATGCTGGAAAAAGCATTGTTCATTGCCAAATTGCTCCTGGATTGTTGGGAGAAGTTGCTCTTGGAGGATGTTTTTATACCATTCCTTATTCATGGTTTGTGTTCTTAGGCAAAATTTTGAGCAAATCTCAACTTTTGTCCATGTTTGCAGGTTTCCTATCATGATGAACTGTTCATTCAAGTTCCACAATATTTGTATTGGAATAAGCTCAAGACTTTTACTTGGCCATTCCGAAACATGATCTTTATTCTCCTGTAAGCATTATTTTATTGAATGATTTGTGTGCTTAGGGTTGTTGTCTTGAGACCTCACCCAAGTTGACGCCCAGATTCAGTTTAGGAAAGCATGTTCTTGCTTTTTTCAGATTTGCTCTAGTAGAATTCTGAATTGGTAGCACAGTGGCTCAGTGGGTAGCACTGTTGCCACACAGCGAGTAGGTCCTCTATTCGGTTCCAGGTGTCTCTAAAGTACCCATAGTGTGTGTATGAATGTGTGTCTTACAATGGATTGGTGTCCTGTCTAGGTTTGTTCCTTGTTCCTTGTGTCTTATGATTCCAGGTAGGCACATGCTCTCCTGTAACCCTGTACAAAAAATGAATGAATGTGAATAGTTCAGGACTTTTGTTGGAAGTTGGAAGGAGTGTTCCACTGATGATAGCAAGCTGTCCTGATCCAGATACAGCAAAACTGGTCCAAACCGTAGTACTTCTACAACATTTTTTTTCAGATGGGATAAGATTTTTGTACTGGAATGCAATGTTCTTTCTCATAATGCTTCTCATTTGAACCTAAACGTTTTGGCCTCATCAGTTCATCAGTGTGATTTCAAACAGGTGATGTCAACAGGTGATTTATATTCATGACTTGGTATAAAACCAGAATCCACAAAAGGCTGAGTCTGGTAGGCAAAGAGCAGCAGAGGAAGTCCAGTTTGTCTAAAGTGTGTGAAAAATTATTGAAATGTTTAAAAACAATGTTCCTCAAAGAAAGATTGGGATTTGCATATTTCAGTCCTAACTTTTTCTGATTTGGCTTGTTTTGCCCTGAAAAGACGTTTTAGGTCTACAATGAAACAAAATGTAAATGATAAAAGCAACAAACGTTGCATTAGTTGTTGTCTGTTTGTTTTTATTTGTATTTTCCATTTTGTCCAAACTTTTTGGGATATGAGGTTGTAAATTGCCATATATGGTGCATGCGCTTCGCTTTGTCATTTGGAATTGTCTTGTTACACTGCGTCTCAATAAAGTGTCTGCTTTCAGGCCGCAAACCGGGATGCCAAAATGTATTGGCTCCAGCAGCTGCAGCTGAGACGATGGCAGCACCAAGAACAGCTTTGTCCAGAATCCTCACTACCAACATCAGAGAACCTCAAACATAATGGTCAGCAGCTGCAAGATACCTCCCCTGGTAAGGATACCTAACAGTGCAAGAGCAAAAGATCAATCAAGATATCTCGCAATCACTAAACCCCAGAATTCGTCTGAATAATTTAGGACTTTTGTGACAAGGATGTGAGACTCCAGGCACGTGATGCAACATTAAAAAGCAAAAGCTAAGTAAACATGATAATTCCCCTAGACATAGGCAAGCAGGATAGTAATCTTTTATCACAAGCTGTAAAAAAGGCATGGGAGTGTTATGTTTTTCTTTCACTTTTACTTTATTGTTCATTGTTCAAGATTAATGTAAAGCTTAAATGAAAAACTAGTACTTATATCATCATAAAGAGCTACTTAATGACTTTCGAGGTCTGTTTTGTTTAAAATAAAGCACATTTTGGAAGCAATTTACTTACTAACACCAAATGTAGAATGCAACAGATTGTTCTAAATTCAAGCGCTACTGATAACAGCTAATATGATTGCCTTCACTTTCATTTTATGCTCAGAGTAATGTACAAATATTAAATCGCCCCATTTGCTCTTTAACAGCAGTAATTACTTATGAGTAATGACTCTGATCCTGACTGCACTTTGGTTTTGATCACCATCACATATATGACATTTTGTTTAATGTCAAAACTTTCTGCCTTTGTGAAGAGTACCACAAACAAATTAAATCATTTGATAAATCTTTTCTTTTTCAGATTGATTAGTAGAAAAACTATGGAAACAGCTTGTATTTGTATTTCTAAAACAAACACTGTCACCAGTCAAAAAAGAGTGCTACAGATCTTAAGTTACTAGAATTGGCTGTCTACAATGATTTGGTCATTGTAGAGTACAAGTGTCTCTAAGTATGTTTATTTGCTATTTGGTTTAATTCTAAACATGTTGGTGGACTAAATGTCCTGTTAATTTTTTTGGTCGTTTTGTAGTAATTTTTAGGGATTCTATACTATATAGAAAAAAGTTTGTGAACACCAAAAACATTACATACAAAATATTGGTATTAGTATGGACTTTGCCCCTTACTTTTTCTGCTTCATCTTTCTTTGTTCTAAGAACAGGCTTTTCCTTTTGCAAGTGAATGCTATAAAACACAGCAAGTGGGTGGTCGAATGTTATAAGCTCATTTACATATTACACATTGCAGATGCAACAATTGGATTTTAATCTAGCCTACTGGAGATGCATTTGACTAGTAAGTGTAAACGTGGTCACAGTTCATCGAGTTAAACACTCAGTTATATACATTCCAGATACAAGGCGCATGAACAGACCACATGTAAATGTTTTCATTGTCATGCTATACTACTGTTTTACCATTGTTGGTCAGAGTCCGTGATAGTAATAGTATATGCCCATAGGACATATTTGAATACTTTCTGCCACAATAGTAGATGCAGTGTAACCTTAAATGACTCATTTACACATTAACTAAGACTAAATAAAGATTTAATACCATCATACAAGCCACCTTAAACTGACCATAGTGAAGCTGCAACTAAACATGAATTAACAACTGAATGAGTGAATGAAGCTAGAAGACTCCAAGCTAAGACTTGCTTCGAATTTCTTCCTTAATAAATCATTAAGGATTATCTCCCAAAACTGTGTATTGTACCTAGCTGAACCATGCTAAGCATCTGAAATTATGTTTGTGCTTGAACCTCATTCCGAATTCTGGGCAGTTCAAT
Organism: Parotocinclus haroldoi; assembly: GCA_034779995.1. Taxonomy (NCBI): domain Eukaryota; kingdom Metazoa; phylum Chordata; class Actinopteri; order Siluriformes; family Loricariidae; genus Parotocinclus; species Parotocinclus haroldoi. Next base: position 10,530 of record JAUZST010004839.1, read on the forward strand.
ATTGACTCGAAGAAAGTCAGTTTTGTTTTGTTTTTGTTTTTTTTGCAAAGGTTAGCATGGATGTACATGATTTGACATGATGTGTCTAGAAATGGTATTCATATAAGAAATATTATGTGGAGACCTTTGGAAAAGTGTCCAGAGTAAACCAGGGAAGTCCCCTCTAATACTATGTGAGACCACTAACCAGTCACATGTTTCGTGTGTTTTCACAATATGAATGCTGTGCAACTGGCTTTGTGACCATGAAATCACGAGTTGTAGGCAGAGCTATCTTAATTGCTTGGAGAAAGGGTGTGAAATTCATGGGGAATTTTATCTTAATTATATGCCTGTCATCTTGGTATTTAATCAAGGCACTCCAGTAAACAAATAATGGCAGCTCCTGAGGGAAATCACAATCTATTAAACTTGAGTGATAACTCAGAAATTGCTGTCTTTTTTTAACCCATAATAGTTTGACCATTTCCACCAACTGCAACCTCTGATCAAGTTATAAAGATACTAAAGCCTTATGAGCATTCAACATTGTGCAATATTTGCACTAATGACTAATGCTGTAATTTCAAGAACTATGCCTAATTATTTGAACTTTGCTGTATGATATCAATCGACAGTTTGAGTGCAAGTACTTATTGCCTTCCTGTTTGCTTTATTATTAAATATTATATACTATGTTGATAGCAGGCAGAAAAGACAGCAGAATAATGTATTCTATATATATTGTAATGTTTTATGCTAATGTATGAATAGTTATACTCTTAACAATCGTTGGGAAAATCCGCATTTCATCCAGTTGCGTAACTCTGTGGAATACAAGATTAAAATGACTGTGAAGATATTGGCGGCTGTTCAGTGTGTGTTGCAGGACAAGCTTCTTCAGATCTACATTCCTCTCCTCAGCCAGCTGATTTTCCATATACACCCAAGTAATGTGGCAAGTTGTTGTGGCAGATTAAAATGTGAAGGATGTAATTGTAGATGAAAGGTGTAAGTGTGTACGGAGTTCAAGTTTTCATGCACTAGAAATGTGTAATGAATACTCCTTTCATTATTATTGTTCAACTAGGGAATTTGTATTTTTATATTTATGACATTAACAATGAATAACTACATTTTACGCTTACTTTACGCTAAATATGTCTAAATGTAACTATGTCTCACACACACACACACACACATATATATATATATATATTTTGTATATATGTGCAGTGGCTTGCACATATGTTTACTTTAGACTTTTTGTCACCTTACAGCCACAGACTTAAATGTGTTTTATTGAGATTTTAATTGTTAGACCAATACAACATAATTGCACATAATTGTAAAGTGGAACAAGAATAATACATGGAAATTAAAATTTCATCAAATAAAAATGTGTAGGGGAATAAATAATCATCTAGGGTACACAGGAAACGTGAAAGAAGGTGTTCTGCTCAGATGAGACCAAAGTTGAACTTTTTGCCTAATTGCAAAGCACTATTTGTGGCGGAAACGTAACCCTGCTCATCACCTTGAACACACCATCCACTGTTAAACATAGTGTTGGCAGCATTATGCTGTGGGTTGTTCTTCTTTAGCAGGGACAGTGAAGCTGGTCAAAGTTCATGGGAAGATGTATGGAGCAAAATATAGGTTAATCCTGGAAGAAAACCTCTTGGAGGCTGAAAAAGACTTGAGACTGGAAAGTAGATTCATTTTCCAGCAATACAGTGACCCTAAACATACAGCCAGAGGTACAGTGGAATGGTTTAAATCAAAGAATGTGTGTGTTAGAATGGCCCAGTCAAAGTCCTGACCTAAATTCCATTGAGCATATGTGGCAAGACATGAAAATTGCTGATCACAGACACACTCCATCCAATCTGGAAATATGTGTACATTACTCTGAGCATAATATGAAAGTGAAGGCAATCATATTAGCTGTTATCAGTAGCACTAGAATCTAGAATAAACTGTTGCATTCTACATTTGGTGTTAGTAAGTAAATTGCTTCCAAAATGTGCTTTATTTTAAACAAAGCAGACATTGAAAGTAATTAGGTAGCTCTTAGTTATAAGTACTAGTTTTTTCATGCAATCTTAATATTAATCTTGAACAATGAACAATAAAGTAAAAGTGAAAGAAATAAATTACATTCCCATGCCTTTTTACAGCTTATGATAAAAGAATACTATCCTGCTTGTCTGTAGCTAGGGGAATGATCATATTTACTTATCGCTTTCACTTTTTTAAGCTATTTTGCAAAGTAAAATCTGCAAAAATCTCTTGCAAATATGGCTCCACAAAATATTTATATAGACTGGTTGAATACTTTTGCACGTCACACTTTTCAGATTTTTTATTTGATTAAAATGTTGAAAACCATGCATCATTTTCGTTCCACTTCACAATTATGTGCTACTTTGGGTTACATCACTTAAGTTTGTGGTTGTAAGGTGAAAAAATGTGAAAAATATAAAGGATTATGAATATTTTTGCAAGACACAAGCTTATATACCCATCAACACAATGCATTTGGTTTACTTTTTAATTGTTCAGTAAATACAAAAAACAAAGTAGTAATAACTGTAAGCTTTTTACCTTTTTAATGTTAAGTATTAATTTTTTGAGGTACTTTCATTAGTGACCTGATGTGCAAGCTGTTGTCTTGTGATAGGGATGTACTCAAGCCTGTGTTTATGTGATTATATGTTCTGTCAACCAGTAATGAGCGAAGTTGTATAAAGAAGTATCAGAAATCATTTACAAATTATCTCCCCTATAGACTAATAGTTCTATATTTTGTATGAAGAATGTAGTGAATAGTGAATACAGGTACCTCAGAAGTTGTTAACACATTGGTTTTGACAGATATAAGGATAATTCTTGGCATATTTAACAGTGACTCTTTTATCAGCTCTATCTGTAAGTTGCATCTTGTAGGCATTAAGTGACTGTAGCCCAATTCAAATCTCACTTGTGTCAAGCTGCCATCGTTGGGTCCTTGAGCAAGACCCTTAACCAAGCTTGTTGGTCGCTCTGGATAAGAGTGTCTGCTAAATGACAGTAATGTACATGTAAACATTTTAAAATGTATATTTTATTAAATATGCTAGTGCTGTTTCAGTCTTCACTTAATTGCTGAGTGAAGAGGTGAGTGTTTAGTCACGGCATAGCAATAGACTCAGTCTTTGGACATCAAGTGGAAGTTCTTTCCACCACCTACAGCTACGGGTTTAGTTAATATAGTGTCACAGTGTTGACAACCATGTTAAACTATGTATCCAAATGTAGACTTTTTTCTTTATTTTCAGTCTTTTGTGAAAAAAAACTGTTCATTTTAGTCAGCTTAGGCACTCATGATAGGGGAAGCTAGATATTGTTCAACTTTTTTCTGAAATAACTTCTAGAGGTTGTGGTTTTAAGCAAGTTTTTTTTTATTGTTCACATCTCAATGGCATGCTTGTTAACATCACTATTTTTCACATTTGCATAACATGTGTTTCTGTTGTTTGTTTTGACAAACCAAACTGTGTAGGATATAATGACATTCAAAATAAAAATAATTTTAACACATAAGATATAATGAAAAATAATCAGAACTGAAAAACATAGTAAACTTCATTGTGTCGCATGTGCTTATTGTCCTGCTAGTGTGTGAGTGGTGGTCCATATAACGCACAGTAGTGACCATGTCCTGATACTGCATGTCAGTGTGTTGTGCTGGTGTATATGCTGTTTTGAAGGAATTTCCCCTTCCTACTGTATGTACTGGAAAAGACACAGATACCCTGTGGTACAGCTTGTTTGTGTAAGGAGTAAGACCTTTCCATACAGAGTTTGTGTTATTGAGCCCTGGCCCATCATCTGTAGTTGTTGTATGTTTTGACTACAACATGCTGTTGGATTAATGTTCTGGTTTATGAACCATTCATAATTCAGCATAACCATAAGCTATGCTCCTTGTACAGCACCATACTCACTAGAATGTCACTGTGCTAGTCAGGATATTGCATGACTGCAGTAAAATTGTAAAACTGGTCCTTTGTACTGATATGTAGGATGAATTGGGTCTTACAAATGCATATTATGTAACTGATTTCATAAATTCAGTTCATACTTGTGACACCCAGACTGCCCAATGATATCAGGGTTTTTTTGCGCGCTATGCCTATGGTTAGGCAGCGGCTCTCCCGTGACCCTGTCCAGGATCAAGCACATAGTGAGGCCAGGAAAATATCTGTCAAAGTATCTAGTGGGTGTATACTACCGGTATATGTATACAGTTCATTTAGAGTGGTTTGTGCTTTTACTCTGTCTTATCAGTTGTTTGTCATTATGCATTTTGGATAAGTGGCCTGATTCCTAAATAAGAACCAGCGCTTTATGATCGCATCTGTACACTATGTTAACACAGAAGGGCTTGACCATTGTTGGGCGATAGTGAGTGGGTGGGATGAAAGATTGGACTGGGGTTTACTGCTTTACTCTGATGTTGTTCTGCACTGTTTACAAACTGTCAGTTTCCTGTGAAGGATACAGAGACCTACCAGAGAAAGGCTGCCTAATGATTCATACCTCTATGGGTATCATTTCCAGTAATCCAGGGTTGTACCTAAAAAAATAATACATGCTCCAGATTAATGTACAATCCATCAGAGTTTAATAACCTTAGCTGACACTTTTCTATAAAGCTTGGTGACTATTGTAGGTTATTTTACACCCCTGTTCTCTGTGCTTAAGTACACATCTGCAGGAAACAGAACAGCATGGTAGTGTCTGCTACAGGAAGTGGAGAAATAAATGTCTGAGCCAGCACATGCAGCTGGCTGGCCAGAGGAACTGTCTCATTTAGAACTGCATTATAATGCTGTATTGCATAGTTTGTACTTTGTCCCCTGGCTTGTTTTATCAGCTTAACATAATTCTTGTCACATTAGTTTGTAGGCACCTAAAAAGTATGCCCAAAACACTAAAATCAGTATAGAGTTTGCCCCTAATTGCTGCTACAACAGCCTGTTTTTAACTAGATATTAAAATAAGATAACACTATTGATCTTAAAGGAAGTTGCGAGGCCCACTGCTGATGTTGGACAATAAGCACAGATTCACTAATGACATTCCAACTCTAAAACTCCAACTCCAAAAATAAATGTTTCTGTGTGGACTTTAAAGTTGCCAGGGTAGCAAGTTGATGAACTGACCACAATGGAAATCCATTTACTTTAAACTACCTTTTTCATGTTAGCTCTTTTTATTATTTAAATATATTTATTTACACGTTATGGCCTGATTGCACCTCAACCATGACAATGTTTTTGTCCAACAGAACTGCCTGAGTGGAGCTCCTCATTCTTTAGGTTTATTTGATCATTGTACTTTTAAAGTGGCATAGTTTTGTCCTTGTCCCATTACAACTTTTAGCATGAAAAAAGAGCGTTGTTCTTCTATTCACTTAATTTGTCAGGGGTATGACCAGTTTTTTAGTTAAAGATAGACATGATGGTGCATATTTAAACATATGGGCATCCTTATTCAAATTATTTTGTTGATTTTACAAACTAAAAATAAGCTACATAAACTTTGTGGTAAAGAAAATGTAAATACACTGTTAATAGGGGCAGTACAGTGGCTCGGTGGGTAGCACTGCTGTCTCACAGCAAGAAGGACTTAGGTTCAATCCCAGGGTGGAGCAGCCTGGGTCTGTTCTGTGTGCGGTCTGCATGTCCTTCCTGTGTCTGCATGGGTTTAAAGATGTTATTAAAAAAAAGATGTTATATCATCATTATAACATTGCTAATTGCTTGCTATAATGTTCTCTTCAGTTCTTTTCATTTAGAAAATCAATAGAACATTTTACCAGAGGTGTCTAAACTTTTGCATTGGACTGCAGGTATAAACTAAATTCGCAGGAAACTTTTAATGAAACTTCATCAAAATACAACACAGCAATACATCAGATGGCCATATGTAGGGAATATGGGTAGTTAGTTAGCTGCTTAGCTCATTATGTTGTCGATCAGTAAGGATCTTCCAATCCCCTTTTCCATTTTGATACTTTGGTGTGTAATATTAACATGGTTGGATGATGGCTTATTTTGTTTTGTTGTAGAAAACTTCCTACCCATGGTGAAGCTGCCCGAAGGTCTGGTTGGTGTGGAAGCCGCCAATTTTCCAGTGCAAACAGGTCCACTCAATATGTCTATCAAGCACCCGATCATTGAGCTACAGTGAGTACAGGACTTACACTCAGACATCGGTACAATACTATATTTAAGAAACAGTAGTGTAGAGTCTGTAGAGAAATATTAGGAACAACGATTTCAGCCTTTGATTTTAAAAGTGCTGAAGAAAGGAAGGGAAGTGGTGCTTCTTATTCAACCACAAGCACCTCACGCCACAAAAAAGCCACACAAAAGATCAGTGTTTGGTTTAATTTACATTTACAGTATTTAGCAGATGCGAGCGATCCACAGCGACTTAGAAAGTGCTTTAAGACATCAGTACAATAATCTATTCCTAATAATGAGGAATCTAAACAAGAATACACTTTTGAAGCTTTTATGGCTGTGTGTTTGTTTGTTGTTGTTGTTTTTTAATGGGGGGAGGGGGGTATGTGCACAATAAATGGATCTAAACGTTGTTTAAAGATAGCCAGAGACTCCGCTGTTCCAACATTGAGGGGAAGTTCATTTCACCACTTAGGTGCCAAAACAGAGAAGAGTCTAGATGCATGCCTCCCTCATCCCCTGATAAGTGCTGAATGGTAGGAGGGTGCAGGCCCATGTTTAGCTTTGTATGCAAGCATATGCTCTGCAAAATTAAAAAAAGAAATGATACACACAACTAACACCCAACTAATGAGCATATATAAAGAACAGAGGTGGCTTAAGGCCTTGGACTGTTCATTGGAATCATGTGAGTTCATATCCTGCCGCTGCTAATCTGCAAACATTGAACCTTTTAAAATTTGGTTTGGTAAAGGGATGAAATGTAATGCAAATGTATGCTTTGAGGGGAAAAATGAAGGGAGGTGCTTTATTGATTTGGTTTAGTTTGTGAGGTTTTTTTTTCTTCTGTCAGAGTCAGCTATATTATTGTTGTATGTCTCTTTCAGAAACTTGCGCCTTCGTCGCCCATCTCTAGAGAGAAGCCGGAGTGTGTTTTGGACAGAAAACTCTACCACACATGCTGATATACCAAAAGCAAATTCATTAAAAAATACGTCAACCAGTACAGCTAGTAAGCACTTTGTTCTTATATAATATGTCACTCTGTATTCTCAGTTAAAAAGCAAAGTTACTTCTAAAACACACATGAACACACATCATTCTGCATGGTTAGTTTAGACGTATCTAATTATATCCCATTATTCCACAGCCCACCCGGTCTCCCCAGTTCCCTCCCGAGCTTCATCTCCTAAGGGGGTGAAATGTGAAAATAGTCCCACGTCTGATTCCTCATTGACTTTTCCTAATGGGAGAAGTAAGAAAGTAAACTTTGCTACGTTGCCTTTTGATCGGAAGGAGGTGAACACCAGTGAGAGACTCTCTCTTCTGCAGCAGGAGAACCTCACACTGGCTATGGAGGTTAAAGCCCAGAAGGTAAGGATCACCAATGGCACAAATTATGTATGCAGCAATTGCCCATTATTTACTGTATGTGAAAATTTTACTGTTAATATGTGTGTGTGTTGTTAGGAGCTGGTATGGCTGTTGCACAAAGCCCTGGAGGCATCACAGGTGGAGAAACGTGCATGTGCTGAGTTAATGGCAGCTGAAGGTGATCAGGAGCGCCTGGAGATGCTGCGTCACAGCGAGCGCTGTGTCACTGACCAGCGCGTACATGTCGAACAGCTGCTGAGGGAGAACGAGGCCCTGAAGAGGAGTCTGGATGAGTGTGGCACACAAGTGGAGGAACTGCAGCAGAGCTCCAAAGTGCTCAAGGAGAAGAACCAGGCCAAGCAGGAGGTCATCGTCAAGCTCTCAGAGCAGATGTCAGCATCCATGGCTGACCCGAAACACCCTACTTCCTCTCAGCAAATAAGCACAGAAAACTTCAGACAGCTCTTGCAGGAAATGGATAACGTTAAGGTGAGCTGATGCAGAGCATTAAGTCACAACAGATTACTCACAAGTGCAGTATATAATCTATATAAGGAGTGTTTAAAGTACAGCTCTAGGGCCAAATGCGGCCCTCAGACAGTTTTGCAGTTTGTATTTTTCCTTTCAAATTAAGGTAGCAGCATTATGTAAATGACTTAAACAATAATTTTAAGAAATATAAACATGACTTTCTTATTGATGCCCACATCTCTGGCAATGCATGGCAACTGCGTAATTAAATACAATCCACATTAGAAATGTTGAAGAACAATACATGACATATTTGAAAGATGCAGTGTTAAACATATGTGTTGTACTGTGGTAAGTGGCGGATTGCCCTGCAGCACTGACCAGAAAAAAGTGGAATTATATGGTAAAAACGTACATGTACATTGAGGACCAGAAGTCTGAGATCACAAGCGAGAATGATGTTCCATACATTTAGCACAGAGATTTTTTCATTATAAATAATATAATATAATCAGGGCATTAGCACAGTTTGTATGAATGAATTATGTATACTGCTCACACAAATTAGAGGATATTTTATTTTGAAAGCAGCGTGTATATATGGTTTTTACTTGTATGCACTTCTACTAACCATCAGACACATAAACACATATTCAAATAGGCACTTTATCTTCTCTAATTCCAAATCTTGCCTCCAAGAACTGGAATCCATGCCAGTAGTCCATGGAAACCCAGTATTCAAAGAGCTAATTAAAATGGAAAAAGAACTCCATGCCCTCTACAGTCTACTACTGGGTCCTCTGCCATAGTAGCATAGAGGGCAACAATAAGGTGTCTAGATTGGCGAAGGATTCAATCCACAAAGATGTCACCTGACGAACAGTCAAGTCCCTCTGCAGGAAAAAAAAACAAAACAAGAAAAAGAACAATGGTCTAGCAATCCTCAAATCTAACTGCATGAGGTCATGGCATGTTTAATTGCTTTAATTACATTTAGGGTGGTAAAAAAATAAGAGACCACTCCACATTTTCTTATAATCAACATGTCTTTATTTATGTAACTTTTCCAGAGCGACTTATAGCCTTACAATCTAAGCAGTTGTCGGTTAAGCTCAGGGACCCAACAGTGGCATTATCGCAGAATTGGGATTTAAACCACGGACCATGGATTCCTCTCGTCCAGTACTTTAACCACTAGGCATTCATATTCACTCTACATGTATGGCATGTATGCTGAATAATTCAAACAGTCACATCTAATCTACTCATGTCCTTGATGAGGTACTGATTAGGCGATCAGCTGAACTAGGTTTTACTACTTGAGGATCTAGTTTATTTCTACTTATTTATTGAGGAAAGTACAAGACACATGAAGGTGTGCTTGAAATATTGATTTTTAAGCTTATAACATTATTATTGTTAATAACTGATATAATCTTGTTTTCCTTGTATTAGTAATCAAGGTCTGAAACCACTGCACATTCTTTGACCAGTTGTCATACTGTTGTGATTGTTGTGAATTAACATTTTATATGGAATATGTCCATAATTTATAGAATAAAACAAACATGTTCAATTTCACACAAACAGATACAGTATCTGTACATAGAAAGGTAAGGGAAACAAACTTTTGGAGTAGTCACTTAATTGTTCCTGAGCTGTATATATTGAATAAAGGCAAAACCCCAGGAAAACAAACTTTTGGAGTAGTCACTTAATTTTTCCTGAGCTGTATGTATTGAATAAAGGCAAAACCCTAGTATCATGACAGTGATGTGCTCGATTAAGACCTTTGCATGCAATCTGTTACTCCATCTCATTACACAGTGAATGCAAGATTAGATCTGCTCCAGCATTTAAGGCTGGCATTGGGCCAAAAAAAATTCCAGTATACTGCTTCATTCCATGTTTGAATTATATGAAATTTGTTAAGTTTTGTACCAGTCAAAGAACTTGACTAGATCTCCTCTGATCAAACTCTTTAGTATTCATGTAAGGAAAAATCTGCAGCCTTTATGTTTGAGAGTTGGCAGTGTCTTAAGCGCAGTATTCTTGGGAAGAGTCTTAAGTATGACTTAATTTATTATGTTATCCTTGCTTAGGAGAATTAACAGAATAAAGGTCCATTGTAGTATGACCTTAATCCCTGTAATGGATTGTAATGCTTGTGATAGTCCCACTGAGGAACTTGCTTTGTACATGTGTTGTTTCTGGTATTTCAGGATGACTTGGAGGCTTACAAGACCCAGAACAAGTTCCTGAACTCTGAGATCCATCAGCTAACTAAACTGTGGCAGAATAGTTCTGAACAGGAGAAATGTCTCATGGTGAAGGTAAAGGTGTTTTCTGATTACATTAGTTTCCATTGGCAAGATGCTGGTGCTGAATCAACAACTGGCTAGCTTTTTGTAATGTAGTAGGCCATTGCATAATATACGTAACATAGAGTGGTTAAAATAAGTATTTGATACACTGCCGAATTTGAAAGTTTTCCCACCTACAAAGAACGGAGAGCCCTGTATTTTTTTATTGTGCACTTCAACTGTGAGTGGCAGAATAAAAAATCCACAAAATCACATTGTATGATTTTTCTGGCTCTCACAGACCTGTTAGTCTTACTTTAAGAGGCCTTCCTATTCTGCACTCATTATCTGTATTAATTGTACCTGTTTTAACTCGTTACCTGTGTAAAACACACCTGTCCACATAGTAGCCCTGCACAAGGCTGGGATGGGATACAAGACAATAAGCAAGCAGCTTTGGAATGCAAGAACTGTTGATGCAATTATTAGAGAATGAAAGAACCACAATATAACTGTCAGTCTTCCTTGGTCTGGGGCTCCATGCAAGATCTCACCTCGTGGGGTAAGGATGATTCTGAGAAAGGTCAGGAATCAGACCAGAACTAAACAGTAGGACCTGGTCAAGGACCTGAACAGATCTGGGACCACAGTCTCAAAGATAATGTTTATTAATCATGGATTTAAATCCTGCAGGGCATGCAAGGCCACCCTGCTCACTCTAGCAAATGTCCAGTCTCATTTGAAGTTCGCAAGTGACCATCTGAATGTTCCAGAGGAGGCATGGGAGAAGGTCATGTGGTCAGATGAGAATAAAAATAGAGCTTTTGCTATGAACGCCACTTGCCGTGTTTGGAGAAAGAAGACTGAGGAGTACAACCCAAGAACACCATCTGAACTTTGAAAACTTGGTCAAGAACTACAGGAAATGTCTGTCCACTGTAATAGCAAACAAAGGTTTCTGTACCAAATTTTAAGTTCTGTTTTTCTATTGTACTAAATATTTCTTTTATAGAGTACAATGCAAATTTTTTATTTAAAAAAATCATACAATGTGATTTTCTAGATATTTTTTAAGTTGCTGAGCTCTCCGTTTTTTGTGGGTGGGAAAACTTGCAAAATCAGCAGTGTACACATACTTCTCTCCATACTATATGTAGATCATTGCACAGTTAGATGTGAGGGATTAGTAGGGCATTGTGTTGCTCTTCTGTTTAAGTATTTATCATTTAAATTGAAGTTGTTCAGATAACAGGGTTTGCTTGCTTCTAAGGACTTGTTTTGATGGCAGAGCTGTTCAAAACAGGTTTAATATTCACTAGTTATCTTCTGTCAGCTCTCCCCCAAAACCTTTGGTAATAAAAATGTGTTTTCATGGTTAATAAAGTGTTTACACTACTAACCTCCTTGGCAATATTATACCACTAATTCTGAACCAATAATAGTATTAGAAGCACAGAAGAGTTTAGGGAAAAACTTAGGGTGCCACTTGCACCTTGTCACTGTAAAAGGAAGCTTTGGCTATTATTACCTAATACATAGTAGTAGTAATAATAATGTTTAATCAAAATGTGTCAGCTGAACAGAAGTTTACATAGTGTATGTGTTTGTCAGTGTGCCTATCTGGAAGCCAGCTACTGTCAAATGGAGAGCCGGTACCTGGGGATCCTGCGCAAACTTCAGGAAGACAAAGCACTAAGTGTCGAACAAAGAGCAGCAATTATGAAGCTTATAGGGGATGCAGTACAGACTGACCGGAAAGATGTTATCACCCTTGACATTGTCAAGTAAGAGCAAACATTCATATTGTTGTACGGGTGATGCAGAGCCTGAGGTTTCTGCTCTGAAACCCTTTTCAGCTGTGCATGACCACTTTAGATACTTCTCCAAATGAAATGTATGAAACATATGTCCTACTGTGAAAGCTAAAGATGCCATTATGTTACCTTGTAAAGCATGTGTCATTCACCTGAATGATATCAACTACTCAACAGCATCAACATAATCCTGGTACTTAAAAGGAGTGTAGGTCCAGGGCATTTAATTGACCTGAGAGGTGACACCTGGTCACCATCATCATCTCAGAGCTTATTAGGAGCTCAGCACCAGCCACTTATTGCTCACTTTTTAGTCTGCTCATGTTGATGTTGTATGTGTAAAATTTATATTGCCACTTCAGGATATACTGGTTCATATCTGTGAAATGGTCACTGTTTCAGAATCTGGGTCTGTGGCGGTACAATACCCCACATGACACAAACCCAATTTATTTATTTTTGAAAACAGAAAGGAAGCTGAGCTGAAAAAAGTAAGTACTGACCGACGCCTGAACAGGACACTAGTCTGTAACAGGGCTTGCTAGGGATTTTTTTTACAGTGCTGGGCAAAGATCCCCCTCTCATCCAGATTTCTCTCCTTCGGAAAATCAAAACATTGCAAAACTGCAATGAAACTATAACAAAATGTTATATAATATGTTGTTATAAAATGTTATTATATATTAACAGTTTAACACCCTTTTATTTTGTCTGTATGTGAAATGTATTCACTTGTTATAACATTGCAGTTTCCCTGATCAGAGAACTTTATTAATAACACACTGCCATTTTAATACTGCGAGGTATTTTATGTTACTGACACTCATTTGTATACCAATGTTCCTTAGGGAGTATGATGAGTATGGCTTTAAGATCATCCCTGATTATGAGGTGGAGGACATGAAGATGCTAGCTAAGATCCAAGCCCTGGAGATCCGCTCTCACAACCTTCTTCAGCAGGAAATGCGTGATAAGTCTCAGCTGGCTCGTTGGACTCAGTTTCTGGGAGGCCACTCTCCTGATGACCTTTCATCCTCCGAGGAGCTCAAGACTTTGGTACGTGGAGGCATCCCACGTCAGTACCGGCCACGTGTGTGGCGATGGATGGTGCATACTAGGACCCTTTCACTGCGTCAGCGCCATCCTGACCTCTTCCAGCAGCTGTGTGAGAAAAGTCGCTCCACACCTCACCCGGCATCTAGGCAGATCCAACTGGATCTTCACCGCACACTCACCACCAACCAGAGCTTCTCATCACCCTCCAGCCCTATGCTGCAGCAGCTCCACAGAGTTCTGCTGGCCTTTTCCTGGCAAAACACAGATGTTGGCTACTGCCAGGGCCTCAACAGGTATAAACACTGAGGTTTTACTTAATATACCACTGTCAAAGTTTAACCCACCGAAAACATATGTTCTTATGATATGACATATGACGTAACATATGATCACACACATATCTACATAGCATTATTTAAAAAAAACATCTGATTTATAAATTCAGATTTTGTAGTGGATTGATGACCTGCCCTACCCTCGTGAGGAGCAGTGGCTACAGAATAAATATATGATTGTTACATCATTAGCACAACATGTTAAAATATAAATACCATACATTCACTGTATGTATTGTACAAACTTAATCCAGTTCAGGGTTGCATGGGTCTGAGGCATAGAAGCATGGGGCATGTCTGTGCAAACTACATTTCTCAGAGACACAATTACATCACCAGCAGCCTGAACAAGTTATGATTAATCAATGCTTTACATAAAATCCGAATGTTCAATATGTTATGTGTTCAGATGGTGTTCGTCATACATTTGTTGTATAAAAGTGGTTATTTGAGTTGCGCCTCTATCAGCTCACACCAGTCTGACAATTCTCCTCTGACCCTATAGATGGCTGTCTGTGTAACTCCCAATATATGAACAGTTTCTGAAATGCACCAACAAACAATTCTTCCTAACTGTGACGCTCAGATTGAATGTCAGCAGTATAATTATTTACAGCATTTTAACAGTTTTAGGTTTGAAACATTTTTGCCCAGGAGCGTAGAATATTGTCACGTTTGTGCTTTTTAAATTGTGGAATCCTTATCCTATTCTTAAGCTAAGTTTGTTGATCTTAATCTTTTTACTTCGCACTGGAAGCCTGAGCAACGTTAGTTTGAGTAACTGACCTAAACCTTACACAATCACAAGGAGGAAGTATTAAATAGATAGTCCATATATAATCCTTCAGCACTGAACCACTTGACTTAATACTTTTTTTTTATTGCTTCTCTGTTCCGACCAGTTCAAGCATTGTCCAGAGCGACTTCCAGAAGTGCTTTGTATTCTCTTTTGTAGACATTTACTTTATACTAGAACACATAACCAATCACCCAAGAACATGATAACAGAAAACAGTAAATCCTGTTAGGATTTGATGTAGGTAAAACCACAAACAGTAAAAAAAATATATTTTCTTACGTATGTGAGTGCAGTTTCATCGCAGTTTGTTTGAAGACAGCAAGTGACTTTGACCATTGGATATAAATCTTACTTGATAGCATTTGAAGGGAAATGCTGACATCTAGTGATGACCACATAATCTCACTCCTATTTATTTACAATTACATTTATTTAATGGGCAAACGCATGGGTCAAGGGGGAAGGACATGACAAATTCTCCCCAGACAGAGTTCAGCAAAATCACTGATATGCAAGCTAGCGTTTTGACTGTGGCATCAGGTATGTTTATTGGTAAAAGTAGGCAAGGTGTATTTTACCATATTTGGACTGCATTCATTTTTCAGTAGCTTTCCACATTCAGCCCATTTGCCCAAATCAGGAAGAATAGGACAGAATGAAAAATACAAAAAATAGTAGTTTTTCCTTACATTTGCTTTGACTTTTATTTAAACACATGAAGTATGATCTCAAGATATTTAATGTTTTGTCTAGTCATCATAGTTCCATTGTTAATATATAGCCTTTCCTGCATTTCAATCCTGCAACACAGTCCAAAAAAGTTGGGACAATAAAGCATTTACCACTGATATCATGTTCTGATTTGGGGTTAAAAAATAATATAATAGCACAAAGTGTTTTAATATGTGTTTTTGTGATTTCTTCAGGCTTGCAGCCATTGCCTTGCTGGTGCTTCAGAGTGAAGAGGAGGCATTTTGGTGCCTAGTGACCATAGTCCAGTTTCTAATGCCTCAAGACTATTATACCAAAACTCTCCTGGGCTCTCAGGTAAAAGTGTATACTGTATATAAAGAAGCATATCTTACTTTGTCAGTTTAGCACTGAAAAGTGCATTTATATTATACTCAGCACTTCCTGTTCTACCATCTTCTCCTTCTTCAATGCAGGCAGATCAACGTGTGTTTAAGGACTTGATGGCAGAGAAGCTACCGAGGTTGACAGCCCATCTGGAAGAGCATGGTGTGGATGTTTCTCTTGTCACCTTTAACTGGTTTCTGGTGGTGTTTGTGGAGAGTTTGCCCAGTGATATCCTGCTTAAGGTCTGGGATGCCTTCTTCTACGAAGGCACCAAGGTAAAGCACTCAACAACTTTCTGAACCGTTTATTTGTTAATGATGATAAGCTGTATATATAATACAGTCCATCATTTGTAACTGATGGTACATAGTTCTATAAAATGGTTTGCAATCCAATATCTGTTATTTCTTTTGGGGAAACTCCCTATGTAAGCAGCCTACCTCAGAAATGTAACCGAAACTAAGCATGTGCATAGTGAAAATATCAGTATAAAATAATCAAATGTGTTGTGCTGCATTGCAGTAAAGTTCTTAACTAATTTATCTCATAAATAATCAGTGTGTAAACTAAAAGCATAACTTCTTTCTGATGGCATGAAGTGAAAGGTGCAGGTAAAAGGAAAAATGCCATTCAAACATCTATATCAGTTATGTTACATTGGTTCATACTGAATTTGATTCCCAACTCAAAATTCAGAAAAACAGGCTAATGGCTTGGGAAAACAGTGAGCTGGATTTAAATCTCAGTGTGTAGCACTGTCACCTCACAGCAAGAAAGTTCTGTGTTTGATCTCTAGGGTGGAATGGTTTGGGTCCTGTCTGTGTGGAGTTTACATGTCCTCCTTGTGTCTGGGTGGGTTTACTATGGGTACTCCGGTTTCCTCCCACAGACATGTTAGGTTAATTGGTGTCTCCAAAGTGCCCCTAATATGTAATTGTGTCAGTGTATGTGGCCTATGATGGACTGTTGCCTTCTCTAGGGTTGTTCCTGCATTGAGCCCTATGCCACTGATTAGGCACTGGCTATACTACAAGCCTGTAAAGGATCAAGCTGAAGTGAATGAATGAATGAAATCTTACAAGTGCTAATTGGATCACCTCTGATAAATGGTAGCCTGCTGTTAATTGGAGTTGAAATAAGCCAGCATGATGATGAAACACTGTTAAGAGTTTAATCATTATATAATCTGATTCAAATATAATATAATTATAATAATAATAATAATCAATAATAATATATAATTCAAATGTTTGAGACCATTAGTAAAAGGTCTTCTGCTTTGCTTTGCATTTACCTACTTGGATTGCTGACTTCCATGGACAATTTTAAATCCCGTGGAACTTTTATGGGGTTGCTTGAAGACAAATAAAGCCAAGAATTCAGTAACATTAAAAGATGCACTTATTATGAAATCGTGAAAAGGTGTAACTTGAGTGCACACTATCATTTGCAGCAAAAGAAAAACCTATTAAATATAAATACATTCAGATTTTTTATTTTTGAAGATTGTGCTTTACTCAAACGGTTATTCTGATAATGCAGAATCATAATATTTTAAATGTTGGTTTCCAACTTTTGGCTCAGATTCTGTATCTTACCTTTTGGTGTATTACATGAATGATAATAATATATTACATTAAAAATAATGTGTAAAATACTGTTTTTATTTACTTACAGGTGATTTTTCGATACGCACTGGCTATTTTTAAATACAAAGAGGATGCGATCTTAAAGATCCATGACAGCGTGGAAATCTACCAGTACCTCCGCTTCTTCACTAAAACTGTTACAGATGGAAAGTAAGTATGGCTTTATAACTATTCTTATAAATAGAAAGAAACATTGAAACATTGAAAGAAACATACACATGACTTAAAAGTCCAATCAAGAATATGTTGATAATGCAATTGCTTTGTTTTTAAGTGGACTGCCTTTATCAAGGATCGATAAAAATGCACTCAGGCCAATAACCTGGGTTATTAGTGCCTATTTGTTTTTGTTCTTCCTGCGTGTAGACAATGTTGCTATTTTTGGCTTGTAGACAGACACCAATATGTATAATTCACATTAGTAACCCAAAACCTAGAGTCCACCATGCCACATCCTCATATAGCATTGTGGCCAAAATCTGATATTACAAGGAATACATTTTTTTTACATACACTGTGTGGTTGTGCAGATGGAGACACAAATACAGGTATGTGCCATTTAACGTCTGCTTTATGCTCAGCGAAACTGGTTGCTGATCAAATATTACTGCCATAAGTCTTTTTTTAGGCTACTCTACTGTGGGGCAAGATACCTTCAAGTGCACATAGTGCAGTATTTTATAGTATTAAATAGTATAGTATAGTAAATAGTATTACTCAATATTGAAACATTTAGTACAGTGTAGTACTGTACAACCACTATACAATAATTCTTATCTTTGTGCAATTTAAAAAACACTGTGCATCCAGAGATCATGAGTGCTCTCGTTTAGATTTTTCCACTTTTTTTAAAGTCTTATGACCTTTTTTGAGTTGAGATCAGTGCCTCTAATATTACATTGGGTGCAGACAAAACATACTTGTCAAAATGTGGTCATTTAACATATCAAAAGTTCAGAATTTCAATCAAAAATGGATCGCTGCAATATCTCTTGCAATAACTCGTGTGGTTCAAAAGTTATCAACATAGAAAGTTCAAACCATTAGTTGTTCATCAAAGGTAGCTCAGAATGGAATGGTTATTCTGATGTCTGGAGAACGCAGCTGCCATAACAGTCTAAGGCTTAAACAAAAGCCAGAAAGATCACCAATTTCAAGCAGCACTGTTCTATCCCTCGTAGCCAAATTCAGAGAACTAGGAATGTGGACGACAAGCTGCATGGTGGTCGTCTGAAGACCGTTGCCTACAAAGAAACCTCAACAGTGGTTTTGGCAGCCTTTGCGAAAAGTCCACCACACAGCACACGGCATGTCCTGAGATGTCTATGAGAACATTTGTTGCCAAAGTGTTACAAAGTTTGAGCATCATTGCTCCTGTGGTTAGGCTGAAAACACTGGGTTATAAAATGAAAGATTTCCAAAAGATTATTATATTATTATCCAATTATCTGTTAACCACATTTCTAAAAACCCTATTTTATTGAATACAGGACCATTTTTCTGCCCCAGACATATTACCTGTTTTTACTAATTAACAGAAAGTGCTGTTCCATAATGTGTATTAAACATGTTTTATATGAATAAATGTTTTGCCTGTGTTCTTATCCCAGGAAGTTGACAAGCATCGCTTTTTGGGATTTGAACCCATTCCCGATGAAGCTTGTGAACAATCGGCGTGTCACGCACCTGCAGCGGCTACAGGCTGAGCTTCACGAGCTGGAGAAACTTCAGAAAGAGTATACCTCAGAAAACAGCCAGCGCAAAGACAAGGACCTGGACCTTATAACCAGCGAAGACAGTGACGATGCATAGTCACAGGAGGGGACAGACAGCCAGGACACATTAATACACTTGCATATTTCAAGTCAGAACAAAATTAAGAACATGCTCATAAGAGAGAGTGTATTACACACACGTGCATTGAGCTACTTTTTGTAAGCACTTCATTTTGTCAGGTCTACTTACCATATAGATGCACTTTCCAGGGAACTGAATTACTGACTGTAGCTCTTCATTAGCTAGGCATCCTTTGTCAGTCACCCTGTACCCCAGTAATCCAAACTGGAAGTGATGCTGAAATGCCTGGATACGTTGCGAGGTTAGTAATCGGAAGGTTGTGAGTTCAAATCCCAGCTCCACATGCTGCTACTGTTAGGCCCTTGAGCTTAACCTTACACTGCTTACAGGTGTTACATTTTTAGATAATAACATCTGACAAAGAAGGTCATGTCTGGATTAAAAGAAACAGGTATTACAGTGACAATACAGACCAATATGATGAGTATGTGCTTAAACAATAAGAGAAAATGAGCGCAACAACTACTGTACTAACATGTACAAACATAGGGTGTGACACACTGGTCAGCAAGTGCCATTTATCTACTTTTCTTACTATTATTAGCCTTAATGGTGATTCTAGCACTATAGCACTTTGTTTATGCTAAGATTTAGTGCAGGTATGTGGGGCATAAAATCAGAAGCGTTTTTTTTTTTTTTTTTACTTCAGCATTTTATACTGACACATAAACCTGTAAGGTGTGTATATATACATTTTATAATAAACCAGATTGTTTGTATGTTGTCCCTTAAAACTTCTATGGACTTATTTTGAGTAGATAAACAAATTATTTTACAAGTAGACATATACACGGATCAGGCTTAAGATTATGACCACCTCCTTGTTTCTACACTCATTCTCTATTTGATCAGTTTCCATATAGAAGCACATTGTAGTTGTACAATATTTGGACAGTTGATCATGCTCAGCAATTCAGTGAGACTGATGGTGGTGTGTTAGTATGTTGTTCTGGTATGAACAATCAGCCGCCACCTGCTGGGTGAAGAAGCAATCAGTGAGCTATATGGAGGCACTCCAAACTGGAATTTGCATGCTATGGCTCACACTTGACCCATTGTGTATCCAGCTCTTGCATCTAATCAGTTGTTCTATGAAGAATTAGTTGGTCAGTCTTTTGCAATGACCAAACAATACCAGCTAATGCCAGATAATAAACCTTTTAGGTATTGTAACTTTGTTGATAAAGTGCAACACAGGACGCTTTTTTTCTATATTCCCATCTACAACCCCATTCCAATGAAGTTGGGATGTTGTGTAAAACATAAAAACAAAATATGATACAAAATTTTTTTAACCCATATTAATTTGAATACGCTAAAAATGATGAGGTATTTAAAGTTCAAATGGATAAACTTTTTTTTCCTAATAATTTGATGCCAGGGGCAACAAAAGACTGGGAAATTTGAGGAATGCTTAAAAAAACTGTATGGAATATTCCACAGGTGAACAGGTTAACTGAAAACGTGTGAGTGTCATGATTAAGTATAAAGGAAGCATCCCCAGAAGGCTCAGTCGTTCACAAGCAAAGATTTGTTCTGCATGAACAAAAATACCAACAGTTTAAAAACATTTCTCAATGTGCAATGGCAACGTATTTAGGGATTTCTGACGAGTCCACATTTCAAAGTTTTTTTTTTTTTGTAAATCATCTTTCTCTGGGCCAAAGAGGAAAAGGACTGTCCAGATTGTTATAAGCACAAACTTCAAATGTACATACAGGTTTTAGAGTAATATATGCTGCCATCCAAGCAACATCTTTTTCAGGGATGTCCCTGTTTATTTCAGCAAGGTAATGCAAAGCCACATTCTGCATGTGTTACAACAGCATGGCTTTGTAATAAAAGAGTGTGGGTACTAAACTGGCCTGCCTGCAGTTCAGATCTGTCTCCCATTGACTGTTGAGCAACTGAAACTGTACATCAAGCAAGAACTGGAAATAAATTCAGTTCCCAAACACTTATTGAAAGGTGATGTAATACAGTGATAAACATGCCCCTGTCCCAATTTCCTTGGAACGTGTTTCAGGCATCAAATTCAAAATGAGTGAATATTTGCAAAAAAAAAAAAAAAACGTTTATCCATTTGAAATTTAAATATCTTGTCTTTATAGTGTATTCAAATTACTATGGATTGAAAAGAATTTGCAAATCATCGTATTCTGTTTTAATTCAAGTTTTACACAACGTTCCAACTTAATTTTGCACTAGGATAGACTTTTTTGTACTCAACTGTAGACAGCCAGCCACAAGGTTTAAAATTTATTTTTTTTTATTACTTTAAAAAACAAGATACATATGAAATGATAAATATAAAAAGAAACAAAACGAAAACGTAATTCAATGTTACAAACAACTCTACTGTAGGTAAAAGCTATGAGCTATTGTTACACCAGACGCACAAACTGATGTATTGCCTATTAATAACAGTATCTTCAGACAGAAACTGCTTCTCCAAGGGCACAAGAACAGTTGCGCAGCTTCCTGAAATGAAGAGAAGAACCACATCTCGACAAGGTAAAAACAGTGGCTTGATGCTGAATAAAGCTATTCTTCTAGAAGAGTCAGTGTTTAACTCGCATGGATCCTAACGCCAAACAATTCACATCCTACAAAAATGGCTCATTGTTTTAAAGAGTTAGAAATAGCCCAGACTGGGAGCATGCAGGTCCTATATGTGTGTATATGAATATGTGTGTGTGTGTGTGTGTGTGTAGTGACTATGAGCATTACTAGTTTGGCTCTGTCTCTAAGCAAAGGACTTCTACATTTCTTTAATGGACAGTAAATGGCCCCGCTGACTGAGCAGCACACTGAATACGAGAGAGAGGGAGAAAACAAAGACTACCAAATACCAAACAAGAAGTCAGCACAACAGAGCTTTTGTGCTCGATTTGGCAAAGTGGGAAGAGCACAGAGCCAGGTCGTACAATTACTCAGCACTGGCCCAGTACACAAAAGCTGCTGACTTGTCTACTCAGATCAGTGAACAGTACAGCTTGATAAAGAACAACATCTGAAAACCGCGCTCATCTCCTCACTGTGTGACCCAAAGAAGAAATGGTCTCGCCCTCATTTGTTTTTGTTTTTTTTTTTAATTGTTTTAGTGTCCTCTAGTCGTGCAAGCATTTGAGATCAGTCAACAAGAGGAAACCCATCTCTTAAAAGTTCAGAACAAATTAAAATTAGAAATATTTTACAATATATCTTTCATGTAACTATCAAAACAAACATGTAGTGCAAGTAATACCATGCTTTGACCACAAGACTTGTGCGACATGTGAACTCATCTTGATTTTTGCTCATGCTATTTCACAGCTACTAGCTACAAGTCTATATTTCTTGCCCAAACCTCTAAGATACAATGTCATATCCTACTTCCCTCCATACAGTGATACCTGGAGTAACAAGGACCAACAAACAGAAGTCCACAATACACTTTCAAATGCCGATTCAAAGGAAAAAAAATTATACACTCTTCATCAGTCAGCCTGTATCATTACGTTTATATATACTGTACATAAAGGCAATACCTCATTATATCATACCCACTTTTGAGATTTCAAACAAGACTTCCCCACTGCATCCATTGTCTTGTTACCCTTGCTAGAACTTGGCCATCAGTTCCCAGAAACTCTGTAATTAGTAATGAATCAACAAATATTCAAAGGTTTTAAAATAAGCTTGTCAGTTCAAAAATGCATGTGCTCAAATCAGTTCAAGGGACCAGTCCGTCACACACCTTAAATGCAATTTAGAGCATTTCAAATAGGAGGACACCAGAGTACCAGATGGAATCCCACATGATCATACGAAGAACATGCCAGATTTTAAGTAAGCAGATAAGACAATGAACCCAGGTCTTTACAGCTGTGCCACCATACTACAATGAAAATGCAGCTGTGATTTCATGGTGATTTATCAGTGATTTTTTTCTATCAAATTAGCAACTAGGTTATGTAGTTTGTTAGATCATTGAGATCAAAGATTAAGTATTTGGATGGCTCCATTTTCCATAAATTAAGAAGGCCATATAACATTCTCTACAAACATCCCTTCAAAAAGAAAGCAAGGCCATACGTTGACCACAGTCCATGGTGATGGATCCACTGAGTAAGCCAAAGTACACGACAGCTAACACAATATTATACCTGTATATACAGTCAAATCCTGTTATTTTCACTCTATTTAACCAAATATATGCTATAACATCTGCACTATTGCAATAACTCAACCCGCTAAAACGAGTGGTGATCAGTAAAATAACGGACGTATTGGGCAAGGTTTCATAGGGTGTTCCTACATCTTCCTCATTTATATATTTTATTTTATTCAATTCAGTTACATATGGCCACAGTTCCCAACCTGGCGTCTGCACTTCCAAACATCAAATAGTATGCACAAGGTTTTGTCTGCTCTGAGTTGCTCCGAGTTTGTCCAAATACTATTTGCACAAGGTAAATAAAATGTAAATAACACAGTCACTGGAAAAATAACCTGGTATATAAACAAATCTAGTATATAAAATTACTTTACAAGATATCTTGACTCAAAGAGAGTAAGCTACATTATTGGCCACACTTCTTGCGATCAGATCAGCCAACTGACTAGTCTGCCCCAGCTTACCCTTGTTTTTCAACAATGAATTTCAAACATTTTACTTTTTCTTTGTGTGTGTATGGACTGAGGACAACAGCTTTTCCTAGATACTTATATTTTTTCATGCAGTTCTGACAATGTATTGGGAGAGACATATATTGCTGTACATGGACTGAGAGAAAGAGAAGTGTCATCCCACTAAGTGTAATCTTACTGGCCTGAGTCTGCATGTCATCCGTGTGGGTGTACTCCAGGTACTCCGGTTTCCTCCCACAGTCAAAAGACATTAGGTTAATTGATTGGTATTGACGAGCGTATATACTGTATATGACTAGTCTTGAGATTACCTTGATATGAAATGACCACTGATGCTGATAGCGACCAATCAAACAACCCAATGGGAAAAAAATCACACTGCTCACAAAACATAGGGGATATTTCATTATGAGAGGTTTCATTTTGAAGTATCCCCTAATTATTGTGAGCAGTGTATATACATGGCTTCCACTATCTCAGTAGTCATTATCCAGCCCATTTCACAGAACATGTTACATTCAGATAGCAGGGTTTGACTGTACAGTGTAACTCTAGCTATATCTTTTTGTCCCAGGTTTCACATGTCCATCTGTTTTAACCCTGTCAATGTCTTCCTTCTACTTGGAACTAAAATTAAAATTATTTTTTTTAATGACCAATTCTTCAAGGACCTCAAAGTCAAAAAATTTCCATTACAACCTTGGTCCAGTTTCTGATTAGTTGGCAAATGTGGCCAAGTTCCAACCAATTCTTCTTTAGAGAACACCACTTTGTTACAGAGTAAAAATGCAAGGAGCCTCAAGATACGGATTCCTCCCATGTTCGAGCTGTGTATAATTGGCTTACATAGTGTACATGAATTACATAGTTGCTATCCAGTCATTAGATACTGAGGGTGTTCCATGAATTATGAACTGATTTAAGGCTGAGAAGTTTTGCTGCAGTTTAATGTTAAGCAATATACTGTACTGCACCAACCAAATGAATCCAGCAGGGCATTGTGCTCACTGGATAGGTTAAGGCAAGGTGCAAGGTTTCTTGTGCCTCTCTTTTCCCCGTTGTTATCACAAAGATGCTATGCTATGGTAAATATGTTCTGGTGAAATGTAGTGCAAGTAGGAAGACTTGAGCTATCACACCTCACAACAACTTAAAGCACCTGGACTCTCTACGGAACTCAGTGTGATTAAATTGCTGCTGTGCAATGGGCACGCATCCTCAATGACAAAGTTAATACAAATCAAACAAACAAAATAAATCCCATGCAGACGCATTGTTTCTAAACATGAATCTCTGCCAGGGTTCTGTACTGAAGCAGGACCTATACTGCATGGAAAAGTTCAAGCAGAATACACTCCATTCAGTTAGAGACTGATGTCCCAGAAGCCCCGTTCTCTTTGTGAGCACATCCAACCAAAGCAAGAAGATCAAAAATAGCTTTTGAAATAAACAGGGAACCCAAAGCTGGGCTAGTATTCATGATACATTTTGTGATTCAGGTCAGTACAAAACATTTTTAACTTCACACTCAGACTGTGACATTTTACACAAATACAAGCCCAGAAGGTTAAGATGCTGAGGTTAAAGACCTGTATGTTTTTTCCAGCTTAGCTAAGAAAACCATTAGAGTTAAGTATTCTGAAAAGACCTACAAAAATGCTTCCCACTTTTCAGAGTATGAATGCTAATATTGTTTCAGACTTTTACTTTGAATATCCTATTTAACATTAGCACATACTCCGAGTCACCAATAAACAAAGTATGTTCGCATGACCATGTTTAGAACAAAGTAGATTTAAAAGCAAAAAAGGCCTGCCACGAAATGATCAGTAACAACCGTTTTTAAAATGCTTTACATTATAAGTTTCTTCCTTTCAGGAAAAAAGACAAAACTTCCAGGTCCATGACTCAAAGTCCTAAAATCATCAACGTTTGTATCAACTCTGAGGCATGAATTAAAGAACCGCATCTCTGATACCCCTCAGAAATACATATCCTATAATGTGTGCAATAAAATATCAATAAGGACAAATAATGTGCAGATGCTTCAGTGTTAAGACTTAAAAATAAAAAAAAAATTACTTGAGTCCATAACTGCTGCATCACGCAAGGTTTCTAATAAACAAGAGACCCATTCAAGGAAAAAAAGATTGTTATGAAAATCTCACATAATAAAAACAGTGATTCTGGAGATTATTATTAATACTGTGTTTCACTAGATGGCAATTGTTTTTAGTCTTATAAAAAAGGACATCACTACGAAAAATGCATCAGCCTTTTAAAATATGCAGCGCTTCAATATAAAGTGCTTCATTACATTGTTATTTTTTTTACAGTTTCTTATTAAAATATTGTATTCCCTGGAGTGAAACCATAGTAAACATGTTACACATTGGTAAAAATAAACATTTTGGAATGTCTTTTTTTAAAAGTCCCATGGGTGCCTTTTGGTCAAGCTGAACTTGTTCCAGGAGCCTACGGGGAAAAAGGTGACAATTATAATACATGTAATGCAAAGGGTTAAAGGTGATTTATATTCCCAAAAAAATCATATAATAGAGCATTAACAACCATGGAGCTGATCTTAAATTTTATGGTGAAGTACAAGTCATCAGGATTTCTGAAACCTGAATCTGCATTTAAATGCACATATGCATAATGCTTGCAAATAATGTGCTTCAGTATGATATTAATCTAATATGCTAAGCTACTGTATTTGTGTCTTGGTATGTATACACTTTTAAATGTCAAAGGTAGCCAGGCAACATTGCACTTACCTACTGTCAGTGGATCGTAAAGGTTATATCTATCCATTATGGATCACAATCAGCTATCTTTCCAGATCAGTTTAAGCAGAATTAACAATTACTTACTATTTTCTGTCAAAAATCCAGAATCTCTGGCTGCCCCCAGACTATATAAACAGGACAATAATATTAACGAATGAAAATATTCAACATTCAGCACAAGAGGGCGCACTATGAAGCCTACTTATATGCAATAAATTACAAGGAACACTGAAGGGAAGAAGTATGTTTGTTAGCCAAAACTGTAAGATTCTGTTAAGACAGAAGCTTTCTTGGTGACATCTCCCCCAAATGTTGACATTCATCAGTCAAACCATAGTAATAGTTTAGAAACGATTCTTTAGGTATAGTTGAAGCACACAAAATAGATATACACATATACACAGATATAGAAAGGACATTTACAATTATTACTATTTTTATGGGATAGGATCATTCTACACACGTTCATAAATGATGTCCCAAATACAATAACTGCCTCAATAACTTGAAGATAAAGATTCACATTTGGGATTGGAGACACAAAACATGTTTTAGAAACAGGAAACATGAAGGATTAGCATATTTATGAAATGTAAAAAAATAAATAAATGAATAAAAACATGCTGGATCAAAAAGCAACGATGTGCAGACAGGCTGTCTTGAGACCAGAAAGACTCATGAGTCTCATCTACTCTGTTCTTAAGAATGTATTTTAAGTAAGCAGTGGATATTCTGTTAATATAGAATATCTGTAGATATCAGAAATAAATCCCTTTTGGCGATTTTATCAAGTGTAAATACTGGTGCGATTAAAATAAACACCTTAAATCAGCAGTCCACAATGCCATCCGCAGCTAAGTACATTTGATTAATTCATTATATTAACATGGTTCTGCCTAACATCTTTTCCACTTAAACCACACGAGGGTCGCGGGGCAGCCGGGGCCCACCCGGCAACTCTGGGCGCAAGGGCAGGAACAACCCTAGATGGGGCGCAAGTCCATCGTAGATCACACACACACGCACACTAATGGCCACTATTAGAGACACCAATTAACCTACCACACATGTATTTGGACTGTGGGAGGAAACTGGAGTACCCAGAGTAAACCCATGTAGACGGGGAGGACCTGGGCCATTTCACCCTGGTGTTGAACCCAGGACCTACTTGCTGTGAAGCAGCGGTGCTACCCACCAAACCACCGTTCTGCCCGCTATTCTTTTGTCATTAGTGTAAATGTTATATGTGATCGGTGTAGGCTTGTAGCTAGTCTGAAGGAAACATAGAAAGCTATCTCAGATTCAAGCTTAGCAAAACTTCACACCACAGTTTCACACTCCTGCAGTATCGCCCATAGTTTTTTGGCAAGGCTAGTTAGAGGCGGACTATCCAGACAATTACGCTTAAGGAACTAACTGCTGGTAACCCATGCACTGTCACTTAGATCTCACGTTATTATATTACCTGCGTCTGTCATAAACCTAAATGCACTCAAAAAGTTTGTGTTAATAATCTCACTAGATTAAACTAATCTAAACACAGACAGCTCTCATCAAACTCTCTAGGATTACTTAACATTAGATTTTGATTCATTTTAGCATCCATGAGTATCACTCAGACTGTGATGGGACCAGCCCAAAGCTGTAATCTAATATTAGAATAATATTAAATTTAATATTAACGTTTGGTATTGATATAGATAGCCCAGATGTTTTCCTGCAAAGTGAGTTTCCTGATCACTATCTCCTTGACTAAAGTTAAATGTATTAAATAAATTTCACCTACTCCTGTGTTATCACACCAAGTGCACTATTACTTCTAATACTTCAGCTGTGATTATTAATACCCTTCCAGACTTGACATTCAATACAATTATGTAGATCGATCATCCTGCGTGTGTAACCAGCCAATGCTTATATCGCTCAACCCTGTAAATAGTTGCTACACACTAGTGTAGATGTCTGTAAATTATGACTAGAATCTCTTACACATTAATAATACTGAACAGTCTATATTTATATTTATTATTAGCTCCTCTAAGACATCGACATTCTTATTACATCCAATTCCTACATATTTACATAAAGAATTAATACCTAATATTACAGAACCACTGTTTATTATTTTAAAAGTATCTCTTACCTTTGGTTATTTGTTCAAAAAACCCTTGCGTGTTGCAAAATTAGACACCAAATTCAAACCTACCTTTCTTGTCCAAAAATCTTAGATAAAGCTGTTTATCAGCAGCTCTGTAGTTACCCCCAAAGTAGCAGTATTTATGAAACATTTCAGTCAGGATTCAGGCCCTATCAAAGTACTAAAACAGCATTAATTAGGGTACTTAATAATTAGTTAATATCATTAGACAATGGACGTATTTCTTTTCTTGTTCCATTAGATTTACATGTAGCATTTGACACTATAGATAATGAGATCTTACTGAATAGGCTAGAAAACACTAGGTATTAAGGGACTGGCACTTTCCTGGTTGAAATCCTATCTGGCCGACCGGTACCAGTTTGTTTATGTAAATAATCAACGCTCTAAGTATGGTGTCCCTTCAGGGGTCTGTGTTTGGACCACTATTCTTCTCACAATACGTGCCGCATAAAGATGGCTTTAGTTTCACTGGTATGATACACAGCTGTACTTAACAGCCAATCCAAATGATGGCCTTAAAATCAGCAAAAATGAGAATTGTGTTGGATATCATTTAATTTAATTTACTTAACTCAGATTAAACAGAGATTTTATTAGTTGGACCCAAGACTGTGTAAGACAGGTTGGCTACATCTATTTGAAATCTACATGGCTGTTAACGCTGTAACATACCAAGTGTCACATTAGATTCATATCTCTCCCTTGATGTGCACATTAGCAACATCACACAATTTGCTTTCTTTCAGCTATGTAATACTGCTAAGCACAGGTGGATCCAATCAAGGAGTATAAACATCCCAAACATGATCACGAGTAATGGAAGACCCCCAAAGTTTAATTTAGAGTGACATAGCACAGCGTCTCAATATTTTAAGTGCATGCAAAACTTTACAATGTGTGTCTAAACATACAGGGTATTAAGTGTCTGAACAAAAATACCTACATCATATACCTTCACATAGCCTTGACTAGACCAATGGTACTAAATCATGAGAACACAATAAATATGCCTGTAATTATCTTTATGAACATTATTTGTAGTCAGTCATTTTCATTTGCACAACTAGAATCTCAGCAAATATGAGACTTTGAGTCCAGAAAAAGATGGTGCCAAACATTCCTAACAGCACTTAAATTCAATAGCACATGGTGCAATATCAAGAGGTAGTGCGGTTTATGTTAGCACCCAAGGGGCTGTGACATGGCTCAGAGCCATTGTCTTGGCCAAGAGCATGTACGATGCCTATGTCTGTATAAATTCCCGTCTGCCGCCTTCCTGTTCGTTGGGGCTTATTTTCCAGGTAGGCAATTCCCTGGCATGGATAAGCTCATCCGCCTTTCTAAAACCAACACAGTGACGATAAGGCCACAGAAAAAATATTTACATAGCTGGTTCAAGACAGTCTGAAGTGAAAAAACAAGGCTTACAAGGAAAAAATAGACTGTTAGTGAAAAGTGGGGCAGCAATGAACTAATAAGAGTGACGGTAATGGCGATGGTAAAAGGTTAGTCAGCATGCAACACTGACGGATGAGTCCTGAAGCAGTGTGAGCAGCAGGAAGAGTGTGAGCATGGGCAGACACGCAAACAGAAAGATGATAAAGTCGACATTGAAGCAGATTATGAGCATGTGCTCAGACAGCACCCAGTCCACCAACACACACAGCAGCAGGTAGTAAAGCAAGAACTCCTCCAGGACCTCCCACTCTGCGCTCACTGTGCTCACACTCTCACTCACCATGGCCTTCATCTCAGCCTCCTCACGAGAACGAGACCTCTTGCTGGTCCGTCCTCGTGCCGCTGGAGCCACCGACCTCCTGCTGTTCTCCACAAACTCCTACAGGGGAGGAGAAAGAGGATTCGTAAAGCAAATTAACATACAGAACTAGATTTGTGGCTCTTAGGTGGCACAGTGATCTAAATATGGTGGCCCATAACTGCAGTGAGGGTCACAGGGAATCTTGAGAATTCACACAGCATATGACATCTGTCCAACGCAAGAGCTTAGTGGGCTGAAATGCTTGGATTCTAAGCCAGGTCACCATGTTTATATACACAAAATATAGTTCCCCTTTTATAACTTTTCATCCTTTAAAATCAGGAGAACAAACAATAGGCTAGTTTATATCTCACATCACATCACATCACATCACATCACATCCGATATATCAGTGTTCTAGTGAACACAGCGTAAGATGTGGAATCATACTTAAAATAGTGCTGCTACATTACCACTATTCATTAACATTTAATCTTAATGTGGTAGTCTTAACCTCAGTTGATGTTTACACACAGTGGGTACGGAAAGTATTCAGACCCCTTTACATTTTTCACTCTTTGTTTCATTGCAGCGATTTGCTAAAATCAAAAAAGGTTCATTTTATTACTCATTAATGTACACTCAGCATCCCATTGTGACAGAAAAAAACAGACATATATATTTTTGTAAATTTATTAAAAAAGAAAAACTGAAATATCACATGGTCATAAGTATTCAGACCCTTTGCTGTGACTTTCATATTTAACTCAAGCTGTTCATTTCTTCTTATCCTTCTTGAGATAGTTCTAGTCCTTCATTGGAGTCCAGTTGTGCTTAAAAGAACTGGTTGTACTTGATTAGGAAAGGCACACCTGTCTATATAAGACCTCACAGCTCACAGTGCATGTCAATGCAAATGAGAATCATG
>JAUZST010004840.1:0-16003 GCA_034779995.1 Parotocinclus haroldoi
TCTCTCTCTCTCTCTCGCTCTCTCTCTCTCTCTCTCGCTCTCTCTCTCTCTCTCTCTCTCGCTCTCTCTCTCTCTCACTCTCTCTCTCTCTCTCTCTCTCTCTCTCTCTCCCTCCCTCCCTGGCAGAGGGTTGTAGTTCTTTACAGCTGTCTGTGCAGCAAGAGAAGCCATTTGGATGTACTTGTCTGTGAAATCTGTCATCGTCAGCAGACACAGTCAGAGAAAGAGTGAGTCAGTGCGGTGCGCGGTGTTCCACAGGTTCAGTAGCTGGAAGAGCTTAGCCGATCGTCAGCTGCTTTTCATCAGCACTGAAAGACTGTTTTACTAGTAAAGAAAGAGTTCAGCAGAACGTAATTTACCCAGTGCTCCCCTTACGCCAAGTGTTGATCAGTCTGTTTAATATTACACTGGGGATACATTGCTAACAAGTAAGATGTAATCAGAACCCTGTGTAAGAGGACTACTCCAAGCACAATGTAAATTACATTTAGGGCAGGGGTGCTTTATATGGGTAGCTTATGACCACAAGGTTGATTTTCAGGTCCCAGCATGGCCAAGATGCCACTGTTGCAACCTTGAGTAAACACCTTGACCCTCATTTACTTAGCTTGTATCCTGAATCAAATTTCTGCAGATAAAAACCTAAAATAAACCAGATACACATACATAGGAAAAACTTCTAGGCACTAGGATTTTTTCATGTTTTATCTCCACATTTGCTGGTCAGGGTTGTGTGTGTGTGTGGGGGGTCCGTTGACTATCCCAGTAGTGTGTCCATTATTGGATGCCAGTGCATCACAGAGCCAGCAGGGGTTGCTCTCTCTATGTCTGGGTGGGATTCCTCTGGGTACCCTGAGGACTCCAATACTTGAGTAAGTGAATATGTGTGCATGTAAACTAAATTAGTTTGATGTGATATCCCTGTTCCTTTTATCCTGTGTTGATGGGTCCTGCTCCCCACAGTCCAGAAGTGAGTATAGAGAATGAATGAATGAATGAATAACTGAATTGTGGTTGAGAGCCATGCTCAAGGGTCCAATGGTGACAGCTTGGCAGCAGTGGGATATGAACCCTGGTACTTCTGGTCAATAGACATGCGTCAGGATAATTGGCTGCTCTAAACTGCCTGTAAATTTGTCTGACTAGTTTCAATGTAACCACTGATGCTGACGGTGTGTTTAATAACTCGGTTCATAATTGTTATGAATGAATCCAGAAATAATACAGTCCCACTGTATTTACATTTAAAACATTTAGCAGACACCATTTAAAACGGGTACATTTCAAGCTATTGAGGGTTAAGGGCCTCTTGAACCCTAAACTTTCTGATTAATAGTCCACCAAATGATTTGCTGTGCCACCACTGGCCACCTCCTGTAGGTGAAAGCTTGTTAAAATTAGGCTGCCGGTGAACACCGCATATTTTCCATTGCGTGGCACTTCACAGATTTCGAATCAAGCCTCAAATCAGTTAACAGTTTATTTGCCATGTATGACCTCTGCTGAGTTGCACACCAACTTTCCACTTTCCTCTGTGTTTTCATTATCCCATTCCACCTTCACATTCTCACTACCCCCGAGATGTGGTGCAGCAGGGTTCATGACACTGAGCTCCACTGTGGATGTGCTGAAAAGTGCAGTAAAAGTGATTTTATCCATTTAACACATTCCCCTTTATTCTGCGAATCTTCCATCACAACCCAAGAGTTATGAGGTGAGAGGTGGAACCTGCAGACAGTTGTGGTCTCCATGCACTACTGACCCTTTGATCCTCTCAGGTCTGAGCATGTATAGGGGTTTAACTACATGTAATTACCTGCTGCCTTAACATAGTAACAATCCATTACATACAAGGGTCTATATGGTATATGGTTCCATCTAATACCTCTACAGGGTGAGTCAAAAGTCACAGGACACAGGGGGAATCGATGTCACATGACATGCTACGTATTGTTGTCCACAGTCCCAGTTCCTCAGAATTTGGCTATGAGGGATGTAACAGTGCTCTGTGAAATTGGTGGTCGTTCTTAGTGTCGGTTGTTAAAGTCTGAGGCTACATACGCCAGCTGATACCCCAGCTACGTTCAACAGTTTCAGAATTGCCAATTCTATCTTCAGTTACCTGTGATGAACAACAAAAAGTTTTTAAATGTTTGTTTTTTTAACCACAGGATACATTGCAAATCTGATTGTTCATCGATTTCTGATACAATTCTGGTTTTCCCACTGGAAAAACTTGCCCTTGATCCAGTATGGCAGCTTTCAAGATGTTCTCACCCATTACTTGCTGGGGTATTCAGATATGTCATTTGCACTTTTGTTTCTGAAAAAAGGCTGTCCTGTGACTTTTGGGTCATCCTGGTATAGAAATGCCCAAAATGTAAAGTATACTGGTCATAAATTACAGTGATTGTCAAAATCATCAATCACTGATTACTTAGAGTTTCCCTTTGCTGTAAAATAGCCTATTTAGACATAATATTAATACACAAGGTGCATTTAAAGTCTCATAACAGTATCATGCACATTAAAGGTCAAGGAATGTTTAATTATGAAATAGCTACACACTGGTCTGGTACTTCAAATATTAAGAAATGTCTAGTAACAAACTAAATAATTGTGTATCTAAGCTTTATATTTCTATTCATCAACATCATATATATGCTATTACACTAAGTGACAAGACCCATACTTAGAGTAAGACGATGGTAAGGCAGAACTTAGACACTGACTGGACAAACTGTTCCTGAACTTAACCGTACACTGAGTGACAGGCATTAGCCATCAGGCACAAAGACAGGACTCAACCTGAAATTATGTGAACCTCTAGGAATAGCCATTAATTTGAAGGCATAAATCAGAGTCAGGTGTTTTTAATCAACAGTACACCAATCAGGGATGAATGGGCCCATTGTTGTATTTAAATAAAAGGGATCAAATCAAAGTCTAAACTTTGCATCACAGGGAATTTGGATCCCACCATCCCACTCTTACAATCAATAGATAGATCGCTCCAAAACCTAGGTGTGGACTAGTATGTATGAGGTTTCAAAGAAACCCCAGGTAACATCCAAGTAACCAAAGGCCTCTCTCACATTGGTTAATGTTAAATGTTTATGAGCCCAGCATCAAGAGAACATTGAACGACAGTGGTGAGCATGAAAGAGTTACCTGGATAAAGCCACTACTCTCCAAAAACAAACATTGCTGCCTATCATGCGAACAGATGTAGCTATGGACAGATATAAATGAAATCAAACTATTTGGTTAGTGAAATGTGTATAAAAAGAATCATATGGCATTTACGCCTTATTCTATCAGTGAAACATGGAAGAGAAAGTATCATGATTTGGTCTGTTTTGCTGCATCTGGGCCAGGACAGCTTGCAATGATTGCTAGAATAATGAATGCTAAAATGTCTCCAAGCCATTGTGCAATACTGATCAACAGTTACTGGAAACATTCAGTTGTAGTTATTGCTCCATAAAGGGGTCACACCAGATACTAAAACTTCAAATTGTTAAAAAGGCATATAAAAGCATTTAAGCAAAGACACTTAGTCCCCACTAAGCAAATGGGACTGGACCACATGAATCAGAGGTAATAACAGCTTTCCAGTACATTGTATGGAAAAATGAAAAATAAACTGCAATCTCCCTCTCGCTCTTGCTCTCTCTCTTAGATATTTTTTTTGTTTTTCCCATACCTGAAGTCTGTGGGATTTTCTTTTTAAAAACAGCTTTACCATACTGAATATTTGCATGTGTGTGTCTGTGTGTGTGTGTGTGTGTACACAGTTCCAACACACACAGAGTTAGTGTTAGCTGTGGTTGTTAGGTGATTTTTGATGGAACATTTGGAGTGTATCTAGGCTGCATGGCAGACCTAACTCAACCATATGCTCTCTTTTTCATGCATATAAGTACTGCCATGTGAGCCAGCCCCACAGAGGCGCACAGTACTTCCCAAGGCTCCATGACTAAAGACAAAGACTTGAAGAATGAAGGAAGCCCTGGGTGACACCATCACAGACAGATGGACAGACAGACAATAAAGCTGAGGGATGGATGCATCTCCAGTAACGACTGCCAGTAATGTGGGCTCATGCCGTTTGGTCACCACAAGAGCACCTCAGCCTCAATCACCCACAAGAGGGACTTTGTAATGCCCAGCAATCAGACAAACTTCTGAAAATGTCAACATCTCAGTGCTCTACCACCACAAAACACAATCCACCTATAGCAAGGTGAGCTTTCTGTTGGTCAGAAGATTGCGCATCAGTTAAGGGCAGGGTTGTCCTGTTTCACCAGGCACACCACAACTGCAGTGGTTTTTACAGTATAACATACTGACTATGCCTTTGAGCAAATCCATTTTTTGTCATACGCTCTCTGCACCTTCTCATATGATCAGCTGTACTTAGCTGACTTTATCTCCATATGACACATCTGTTACTTAAGTCTGATCACCAGGGACATTCATTTCAACACCTATCCTTTTGCCAAAAAAAAAAAACCATAAAATCGATTTACTCTTCACTGTAAAAGGACAGATTTTCGGTGCATTCATGAAACGATTTTGTTGGGAGTTATGGAACCTACTAGGGTTTGGGTCCCGCCTGTGCTTTCCAGCCGGGATGGACTTAACACAATCATGATTAACCATGTCTGAGGAAGGAGAGGCTGGATGGGAGGAGGTGGGTGGTGAGTATGTTTGCATGCACTTAATAATCCAATAACTGCAAAAAATCAGATCAGTAATCCGAACAACTAGTATGCATGCACCTGAATAATCAAAAAGTGCGAAAGCTCATGACTTATTACTGGTAATAATCAGACATCTAATTTGCAACCAACCAATACATATACTGCACACAAAAATTAGGGGGCATTTCAAAATAAAGTTTATGTGAATGCTATAGTAATCCTTTAAACACCACTGATATGGAAAGCTCGAAGCAAATAAGCTGAATGATTGTACTTCTTTGCACAACGGCTAATCAATAAAAAGCATTTATTTAAACAGCATATGTGTTAGGGATGTTAAAGCCTTATGTTCTGCTTCGGGAGTGGTTGGACTCAGCTTTATTCAAGGACAATCTGCAGAACAGGAAGTGAGCTCAGAACAAGCTTGTTCTTGGAAAGAGCAGCAGTATGCATCTGACATCGTGATCTCGCCCTCAAAACATTCCATTGTTGGGCCTGAGAGGCTGAACAGCTCGAGAATAGTTTCAGCATTATCACATTCATACTTTGTGCTTTCACACTGAAAGACAAGAACGAGTGGAACACACAAACATTCTCACAGACGTGTGCATTTGGACTTCACATTATGTCATTCAGAAAGCAAATAAATGAGTGTGTTTGAAGCAGTGGCAGCTTCTGAGTGGCTCTATCATAGCCACTGATGCCATCATGCCCCCCCCCCACCCCTCCATTTAAATGGTTCAGAATTGAAACTAACTGAAATGGAAACATAGGTTCAAGCTCAGCCTCTGCTAGCTGTATGAAGTTTGGCATTTTAGCTCGTGTGTACATGCAGGTTTCCTGGTTTACCCACGCCTTCCCAATAAATGACAGTAAGTGTATACTGTACATACACACATGTGAAGGACTGGTGCTTAACCCCTGCTCTTGGTATGCTCCCACGTTGCATGTGCTCTCAGGACAGGCCCCAGGCGGAGGATGTCAAACTTAGTTCCTAAGCAGGCCACAACCCTACAGAGAAGGTCATTAGCTGATGAGTAAACTGAGGTCAAATGCTGAACTTTGCATTGCTGTGACCCTCCACAACTGGAGCTTGTTCCCATTGTTCTAGTATATAATATATGTAATTAAATGCATCAATAGTAACACTTTATTCTGAAATCTAAACTACAAAAATGGCAAACATAGCTTAATTCCTATCGCTGGGATATCACGTAACAAGATATTGTTGAAATATTGTTGTAATCAGCCCTAGATAGGGCATATATATCCCGCTAATCTTAATTTTCTCTCGACTTTTTATTGATGTAACAATTACTGGAGCTAAATAATAATGCACGTAACCCAAACCCTAATCTAAAAGTTGCAGTTTCTGTAAAAAAAAAAACTGTTTTCCTTATGGAGACCCCATGTCAAAAACGTCAGCTCTTTTCATCTTTGTGGGGGCATTTGGTCTTTACAGTGCAATATAACACACACACGGTACACGCACAGTGTATACATATATATACACACACACTTACTTTACTTACTTTTTGTTGACATCACTATTACTGTAGTTAATTAATGCAGTACCTTAACCTTACCTCAGTAACAATATATATATATATATATATATACTGTAGCAAATAATTTGATTTTGACTCAAGCTCCCCTGGTGAAGTGGAAATTCCTGGAAGCACATGTTATGGAAACACACACTGGAACTGAGGCATCAGGAACCACACATCCATGGACACACACTCAAGTTTCAGGCTACAGTAATGTACTTCTTGGTGCCAGGAAACCACCCACATCTGAAACCTCACCTCGCTAGAGGCGGGATATGAACAATGCTAAAACACTCTGGTTCATATCACTACCCAGGCAAAGTGAAGTTTCAGACTAAATTTTGTGCAATACTTATTTTCCAGGTGTGGCAAAGTTTCATCACTCCCCCAGAGAGGGGCTCAATCAATCCCAGTCATCAGACTACTGGTACCTTCCACATTGAAGAAGGTATGTGGCTGTGATTCTCTAAGTTTACCCCATTTTCCTTTGTGCTTCTTTGAGATTGAAAATATCATTCTTTTTTGGCGTAAAATATATCTGCAGTAGTTCACAAAAGTAAGTACACCCGTCACATTTTTGTGCCTATTTTATTATACATTTTATTGGACAACGCTGAAGATATGACACCGATAAAATATAGTAGCCATATAATATATACTGTTTAAAAAAAATAAAGGGAACACTTGGAGTTACATTGTGTTGTGTTTTTTTGAGCAGTGTAACATAAGTAACCAGTGAGTACAACCCTAAGTGAAAATTATCGCAAATTATCCCCAATTAGCCATTTTTCTACTTCGTTATCATGTGGCTCATTGGTGTTACACAGTCTCAGGTGTTAATGGGGAAAAGGTGTTAAATTTGGTGTTATCGCTCTCATACTGCTCAAAGGAAGTTCAACATGGCACCTCGTGGCAAAAAACTCTGAGGATCTGAAAAAAAATTGCTCTACATAAAGATTGTCTAGCCAACACCCTGAAAGTGAGCTGCAGCTGTGGGCAAGACCATTCAGTGGTTTAGGACAGGTTCCCCTCAGAAACAGGCAATATCGTGGTTTGTTGGGGGGTTTAGCTTGCCAGTGTTTAGACCATTACACCACACACTGATCAAACTGGTCTTCATGGCTGACATCCCAGAAGGAAGGAAAGAAAAGAATCTCCTAAAGATGATGCACCAGAAAATCAGCACAGTTTGCTAATGACAGGCAGACTAACGACATGTATTACAGGAACCATACCCTGTGGTCTGATAAGATCAAGATCAACTTATTTGGTTCATATGGTGACACAAGTCAAATATTCCTTTTTTTCACTTAAAATGTATTTGTTATCATACAAAACTACTGCAACACAAAATGTTTACTCGTCAGTTTTTGTTTCTGATTAGCAAACTGTAAAGTGGTCTCATTGTAGATGGCATAGCAAAACTGTTACTGGATTTGATGGAACCAGAACATCATGGCATGGCCATTGAAATCA
Organism: Parotocinclus haroldoi; assembly: GCA_034779995.1. Lineage (NCBI taxonomy): Eukaryota > Metazoa > Chordata > Actinopteri > Siluriformes > Loricariidae > Parotocinclus > Parotocinclus haroldoi. Next base: position 7,733 of record JAUZST010004840.1, read on the forward strand.
CCCTGCTGTCATGAGAATGAATTCGATTTGGTTTTGGAAAATGTGCATGCACATTCAAATTCATCCTCCTGCCTCGTGCACATTAAGTTCTCATGTTCAAATGTATTTCTCTTCACTTTTCCTATATAAATTTAACTCGCATACATATATTTGGATTGGGTTAGCATGGAAATTTAACACAAAAATGAAGAGTTGACCACTGCATTTGACTATTATAGTACACTTGAATCCGGTTAATTGGACCACCGGTTAATGGGACCAGCCGCTTATTCAGACAGAATCCTAAAGTACCGAAACAAATCCTATTATATAAGTGTAATGTTATTCACTTATTTGGACCAAAATTCTGTTTAATCGGACCAAAGAAAGTGAGAGCGAATAAGAAAAAGAAGCCACAAGTTGCCACTTAGAGCAGATGCAAAGCGGGTCAGTGAGATATGGGAGGATTCCTGGGCTCTCCGGGAGAATTTATGCTTTTATCAAAGGTCAGGAAATCCAAAAAGTTGTGTTGACAAGAGCAAAACCAGCAGGAGGTGTTTTTTTTCCGTTTGCTATATGTGTAAATCGAATAATAAAAGTTTAATAAACATTTAAAATGTTACATAAATGATAGCACGTCCCGTCTTGTAACATAGGGCATGTTCGTTTAATCTGACCAGCAGGGTATTAGGACCAAAATGATCACATCCCGATTAACCGGATTCGACTGTACATGCATAATAATGCCAGTGCCATAAATTAAATTATTTCCTCCAAAGCCATATTTTTGGGGGTTGGGTGTGGGTGTGTGTGTGTGTGTGTGTGTGTGTGTGTGTGTGTGTGTGTGTGTGTGTGTGTGTGTGTGTTTGGGGGGGGTTGTATTTTATATTTCGCAGTCATTATGAACAGATTTCATGTGAAGAATCTCAGATGTATTTATAGTTATTATTGACATATTATATTTACTTTTTAAAAACGCTGTACTTTGAATCATTGGTTTTCACAGGAATACCGGAAACAGAGGACAGTTCAGAATAAAGGAAGCTCACAAAATCCCCAAGGAAGGAAGATTATCCAGGAGAGCAAATTGTCCAGGACAGGGGGTCCAGGGCATTTAAACTGCTGGGAGGCCTGCTTGTACTGGTATCTCTGTTCATACAAATGAAGCTAGAACAAAACAAATTCTCGTTCCTAATTCTAGCCTGATCTGTTCATTACTTTTCTTCCAAAAAACCCATGAGTCATTCACATTCCCATGCATATGCATCTGTAGGAACATTAGGATGGCAAATTTTAGTGCCATTGTTTTGTAATTCTTATTTTCTGACTTTCTGTATTTTGTATTAGACTTCCACGAATGAGTCTGTCTCTAAGGTTAGTTATTATTGTTGCTGTTCATATTTTTTTTAGATCCTGCAGCTGCTTCCAGCTTTCTAAGCTTGCATCTCTATCACTTACAGTTTTTTTAAATGCACCTGTAAATAAGTTATTTTCTTTCCTGCTGTAATTCTTTAATGGATTTCTTTAGGTTCCATAATGCAGAGTCCCCAGGGCCACTTTAGCCACTCTGCTATCCTGCTCCTTTTTCTCCATTTCTCATCCATCATGGCTGATTTCCTCTGTTCTGTTCTGCCTTTTACTTGTAGGCTCTAATGTTTTGCTCAGTCCCTCATACTCGTGTTCCTTTCTTTTATTCTTCTCTCTCTCTTCTTCACAGTGCCATTTTTTTCTTTCATCAGGGTGTTCTCTAATTTACTCCTCTACTTTCTATTCCTTACTTCCCTATTGCCTAATCTATTTTCGTGTTTAATCCTGTTCCTGTGCTGTTAACTGTTTCTCTTTCAGCCACACAGAGTTCTTCTTTCTTCAGTCATTAATGCCACCTATCCTTCTTTACCCTGTACTCTTTTTTGCTCATTTACTTCCTTTTCCTTGGCTTTGTTTGGCTTTTTCGCCATCTTCCTCCTGTGCCCACTTTAATTTGCTGCCTTCTTTTAAGGTTCATCCTTTTCTTCCTCCTTCTCTTCCTTCCTTTCTTCCTCTCTTAATACGTTATGTCCCCCCTTCTCTCTCTGTCCCCTTCCCCCATGCAGCTGGTGCCCTGGGCTCTTGGTGCAGATGGTGAGGAGGGGAGGCAGGGCTTTTTGCTCCTCATCAAGCCACAGCAGGCCCTCTGTCCTGGGTAAATCTGCGTCGGCTTCCCTGCTTTGGCTGGAGAACCCCACACCCCCCTGCTCTTCCCACCTACCACCACTACTGCCAGCATTAATCTCCTAAACGATCCCGCCAGGAGCAGGATCAATACTCATTTACAGAGACACAGAGTGATCCCTTAATGTAGAGCATGGAGGATGGCTTTCTGTCTCCACTCTACATCCACAAAACTGTCGGTCTGCTCCAGTGTGTTAGACACACAGAAGGTAAAGTGGAATTGTATTATGGTAAAAAATAAAAAGCAAGGACAAGGAGAAAATGACACAGGCCTCCCTGGTATCCTGCCTTTTTATTTAATGGGCTAAAAAATACAACTTTGGCTGATGAAGTCACGGAGTTGTACTAAGCTGCTGCTTTTCTGTGTATGCTCACCGGAGTCTAAATCAAGGATCTTGGATAGCAGATTACTGTCATATTCTGGTTGAATTGGGTGGCCCAATCATCAGCAACTAAAAATACAGGTTTTGACCACCGCTTTAATAACACCGGAGATTTTATATGCATCTATATTTCTGGAGGTATTATTTTTACTCTTTGTTTTCCATCGGTCTAAGAAAATATGACTTCATGCTAAAATACCTTCATCCAAGAAAAATGGGAAAAGACTGGACTTTCCATTGAATAATTCCGCTGTCTTTTTCCAGTTGGTCTACCCTCTACTTTAGCATAAAAGCAAGAATGCGAGGAAGAGTGTGTGTGGATTTCGACATGCCGTCTCATTGATCTTTTAGGATGCCAACTCTTTACTGAGGCACCCTCTCCTGGCGGACTAAGTCTGTTCCACACCTACATTATCTTTCAGGCTTGGTTAATGTTCAGGCTCCAGGCCCAGTCGACTGTGGTCCATTGGTGCCACTCACTTCTTCACTCTTACTGCCTTCCCCCTTTCAGAGGCTTGTGGCTGATGCTAGAACTGGTAAAGTGACTATTTCTATGTACCACGATCTTGGTTAGAGGAAAACATTATCAACATAGCATCCTATAAATCAGTTTTCCAGAACACTCTGCCTGAACTCGTTGGCCACACCAGTCTAGACAGCAGTGACACCAAAATTAGACTCGAGGACTGAAATATTTCATTCTGTAATATTTTTGTGTTAAAGGAATACAGTGTCTTTTATATTTGTCCGCAGCATAAGTAGTGTTTAGCATATGTGCGAATACCACAAGCAAAACCTTTGGCATGCATTGTTGTAGTGCAAGAAGAAGAGAGAACCTGTTTATTCAAACCATATTTCTGCTAGAAGTTTAAAGGGAGATCCTGGGCTAGTAAATAAATGAAGCCTAAACTAAACCCTGGTATTCTTTTTTTATTCACTACCAGTATCAAAGCTCAGAGCATCACTGTCTATCTGATACTAATCAGTTCGGCAAACCTTCAAATGTGTCGTGGTGGTGATATTTGCTTATTAGTTAACATCACATGCATTCACTGCATAAAAATGTCGATGAATCTGGTTGCAAAATGCTTTAATCTAGGCCACCCAAGGAGAACGGATCCATTTTTGAGTCTTGGTTTTCCCAAGGTTTCTTTCTTCTATGTTCAGGGAGTCTTTACTTGCCACTGTCACCCTAGACTTATTCAATTTGGGATTGGCCTTTTACGGTAATATAATATTGTAAAGCTGCTTTAAGACAACGTACCATTGTAAAAAGCAGTATATAAATAAATGTGACTTTGGCTTCAGTTTCAGTCAGTTTATTTATTTTTATGTGACACTTTAGTTCACTCCACACAAAAAAACCTGTCCGTTTTGAGTATATGGATTCCTTTTGTAGTTTTGTGTCTGAGTAACAAGCATTGCTTTTTGACTGTATCTAAGTATCTAAATGTCAGATAATCCATATAAGAACAGCTTTGGTAAGTTAGTGAATTGTGAGTATACATACAGAAAAATGGTCAAATGGTGTTAGCACATGTAACACAGTTGCTGAGGGAAAAACCAGCTAGACAAATGCTGTATTCCGCTTAAATAAATCAATTTAACAGACTATCATTATGCTATTTTAAATGGGGTGGCTTGGTGGTTAAGGTTTCTGGACTACTAAGGTCCAAGCTGTCACTGTTTGGCACTTGAGCAAAGGTCTTAACTTTCAAATCCTTATTAATTGTAAGTCACTCTGGAAAAAGGGTGTTGGCTATTTGCTGTAAATCTAAATGCTATAACTGTAAACCTCACAATAAGTATGACATTATTGGTGTTCAAGAATGAATATAATATATTAGTATATTATTTTATTTTATTATATTATCACTGTTACTAAATAACAATTGTATTTACTATTTATATTCCTTTGCAAAGGTTAGGGTATCCCTGGTCTAATTATATGTTTTTTTATTTTATTTTTAGAGCCTCATTCCTCTGTACGGGTGCCGGTTACTTGTTGTAAATCTTAAAAATAAAATACCGCTGAATCTAACGACACAGTTATAACTATTTATAATGATTGTTGGTCAGTTTCAGGCTTTATAGTTATACAGTTATAGACTGTATTCCATCTATTTGTCGTCATGCTTTGTTAGTTCTTTTATACTGTTCCCTAGTGATCTGGACCCCACCACATTCTCAGAACTGCAGTGACATGGTGGTGGTATGTTAGTGGCTGGTATGAAGGGATCAGATACAGTAGTGCTGCTAGTGTTTTTAAACACCTCATGTGTCACTACTTGACTGAAAATAGTCCACCAGGATCAGGATCGATCCAGGATTCGATGACCAACACAATGTCTCTGACTTTACATCTACAAGGTGGATCAATAAAAGTGAATATCTCTAATAACGATTCAGAAATATGTACAGGACATCCTGCAACCACACGGCTGACCTCATGCCATGGCAAAACAGCTGGCATTTTTCAGCAAAATAATCCTCACACACACAAAGCAAGGATTTCACAGGAATGCCTCTGACAGCTTTCAACACTTCCTCCCTAGATATATTGCCAATTAAGCGTTTACGGGACCAGCTGGGACGGCAAGCCACAAGTGTGCAGGATTAACATGCCCAGCTGCAACAGTTGTGAGTAAATGTGTATATCTCATATTGTATCCAGGCTAGAGGTGGCCCAGTAGGGTACTAGAGCCTCCTTCCAGGACAGTTTTCAATATACTAATACTGTAATCACTTACATAAACACATACAAAGTTTTATTCGATCCTAGCAACCCCTCTTTTAAAATGAAATAGCCCCTATTTTGTGATGAGTGAAGTTATATATACAATTCAAAAAAGTCTAGCAACCACAGTCCAATACAGATGTCATATTAAAGATAAACTACCCACAGTGATTTCTTCTCCTCTCTTAAATAGTAAAGTACATTTATCACTGTGCCTCCACTGCCCAACAAATCAGCAAAACACAGTTTGACCAGTGGTGCATAAACATTATCCCCTATTAGGACAGACCTGTTATGTGTCACCCAATATACTAAAATCAAACACTCAAATATTTCTGAGGCACTCCTATACATTTTCAATATGGAATAAATATCATCACTAAAATCAAACTGGTGGCAACAAGAAGAGCACTTTGACACTATGCAATATGCTGAGGATAATAATGTTCTAACGTTTGTTGTTCTTTCAGGCCTCAACCCAGGCACTGAGCACTTTGTCCTGCTGAATAATTCACTATGAGCAGCCACAGGCTGGAGGAAATGGTAAAATGACAAGGGAACTAGCGCCTTTTAAAATCTACCATGACCTCCATTGAGTGAAAGACCTCATGGGGAAAGAGGTACAGGGATCTGAGTAGAAAGTAAAAGATCTAGTTTTTGGATGAATCTGGATATTAGTGAAGTGAAAAAGTGAATATGATATAATGATATAATTGGACGATAACCATGGACTCGATACCTTCAAGCACTTCAAAAATATTTTTGTAAATAGTAAGGTCTAACTAAAAAGCCATTTGTTGAACTGCTAATCAAGCAACCTGCATTGATCATTAGCAAAAGCGAAAGGGATTTCTCTATCGTTGTGCCAGATTACATCATTATACAGTGAATAATAACAATTATAACTTAATAATGATGTAAACGTAGTAAACGTACCGCTTGTATAAAAGTGCAAATTTGCTGTGCCCTCAAAATATCAACACAGCCATTAATGTCTAAACCACTGAAAACAAAAGTAAATACACCCCTAAGTGAAAATGGACAAATTGTGCCCAATTAACCAAAATAGACAGAGGAGTGCTTCTAGCATTGCTACAGAGGTGAAAGTGGTGGTTGGTCAGCCTGTTAGTGGTCACACCATACGCTACACACTCTATCATACTAGTCTACATGGCTGTCGTCCCAAAAGGAAGCCTCTTCTAAAAGATGATGCACAAGAAAATCAGCAAACAGTTTGCTGAAGACAAGCAGACTAAGGACATGGATTACTGGAACCATACCCTGTGGTCTGATGAGAACAAGATACACTTATTTGGTTCATATGGTGTCAAGAGTGTGTGGCAGCAACCAAGTGATGAGTGAAAAGACAAGTGTGTCTTGCCTACAGTCAAGCATGGTGGTGTGATGCCTACAGTCAAGCACGAGAATGTCATGTCTGGGCTGCATATGTGCTGCCAGATGTGGGGAGCTACAGTATATTGTGGGAACCATGAAGCAGAAGCATGATCTCCTCCCTTCACAAACACCAAAATGATCGCTGCCTTGCTAAAGAAACAGTGGATAAAGGTCCTGGACTGGCCAAGCATGTCTCCAAACCTAAACCCTATTGAGTGTCTGTGGAGGAGTGCAAGATTTCTACCATGCACTAGCTTTGTGATGTCATCATGGCGGAGTGGAAGAGGATTCCATTGGCAACCTGTGAATCTCTAGTGAACTCCATGCCCAAGAGAGTTAGGGCAGTGCTGGAAAATAATGGTGGCAACACAAAAATTGTTAATTCATTTTATCTGCAAATGATTACTGAATTGTTTGAATAAATATAAATAAAATGTGATCATTAACCAACATTTATTTAGTAATAGTAAAATAGCAGGAATACGATGACTACTACTACTACTAATAATAATAGTGATAATAATAATTGTTATTACTATTATTATTATAAGTAGTAGTAATAGTAGTAGTAGTAGTACTATTACATAACATATGTAATATGTAAATATATAAAATAGATGTTATTAAATGTTTGTTAATGGTTCTTCAGTATAAACACTTATTTTCTTAATAAATGAACAGAGCATATCCGTTGAACCAGAAGTGCCAATGTATAATAGACAGCCACAGAACATGAAATATCTTACATCTTTGACCTCTCAACAGCCAATAGAAAGAGGGAAGCAAAAAGTGTCCCTCAGTCCTCTTGAGCTGTACCACACCCAGCTGTGATCCGTCAGAAACCTGATATTTATCAGCAGGTACAAGAATAGCCCAGCTCTGGCCTCTCTAACACCAGCACTTCTGCAACATGCTTTTGTGACCTGTATCAGAAAATGGAGGCAGAGCAGACTGTAGTCAGATTTTCATAACGTTTGCTTTGCAACAGACATGATTTTGTTCTTTCGCATTTTGCCTCATTGGTCTCTTTATTTCTGAATAAACCCTCTTCATGTGACCAGAGACTCATAAACTTTTATTGTACCCTAGGTCTGATTAGATGTGAAACATTTAGGGTGTGCTGTTGGACCTTGCTAAGTATTTCTGGATCTTGTATATCTCTTGTTCCCTATCTCTTGCTCTATTTCTTTGTGCACATCTCTCTCTTTCTCTCTCTCTCTCGCTCTCTCTCTCTTTCTCTCTTTCTCTCTCAGTGGTATAAACAGTCCCCAAGGAACAGCGAACCCTTTCTTCGGATGTAGGATTGAATCATCACAGAAAGGGTCCCATGATCCACACTGTGCCTTGGGATACACAGCACATTCCTTCTTCCTACAGACACACACTCACAGACTTACATATGCAAACTGCCCAGCAATATTCTGAATCTGTCTGTGACCTACAAAAAAACTCCAACTCACTCTCCAGTTCATTTGGCTTACCATGCTTTTTTCACTATTTGACTATTTGGATAGTTCATTTTTTAAACATTATGTCAATACAGTGCTTCATATACCAGTATATATA
>JAUZST010004841.1:0-15000 GCA_034779995.1 Parotocinclus haroldoi
AGAGAGAGATAGAGAGAGAGAGAGAGAGAGAGAGAGAGATTGAGAGAGAGAGAGAGAGAGACAGAGAGAAAGAGAGAGAGAGAGACAGAGAGAAAGAGAGAGAGAGAGACAGAGAGAAAGAGAGACAATGAGAGAAAGAGACAGAGAGAGACAGACAATGAGAGAGAGAGAGACAGAGAGAGACAATGAGAGAGAGATAGAGATAGAGAGAGAGAGAGAGAGAGAGAGAGATTTATAGCTTTAAACGGCACGCAATAAACTGAGCTAAAACGTTTTATAACCGCTGAGCCTTCGTTTAGAAAACAGACCAAACTCGCGTCCACGAACTCGTCCCTAAAATTGAAAACGTAAAACAAATATCGTATTCGATCTTAAACTCATCAACTGTAACAAAAACAGGATTAAACCGGTTTTCACTCTCGCTATCGTTACTGTGGATTAGCATCCGAGGCTCACGAGCCAGCGTGTGGACACAGAACTGCAGGAACGGCGCGCCATCTTGTGGCCGTAACGAGTAGGACGCCACTGAGCGCTCCTAGACATGTGCCAAGTGGCGCCTCTAAAGTGCCCGGGTCAAGTTTGTGTAGAATGATGAGGACCAAAAGTCCAGGAGTATGAAACGATCTGACATTTGCATAGTTTGCTGGTCATCACAAGGAAAACCGCCCGTTTCTCATGGAAAGCCAAAAGAGCCAAAGTCTCAACCTGATCCAGATAAACAAACGATGCAGAAATGTGGTCTCGTAGCCGATTCGAATTTCATCCTCTGGTCGGTTAAACGTGAGGGAAACGAGTTACCACATGCAGTAAAGGATAAACTGCAGTGATAATGACATTTATCTCTGAAACGAGGGAGAAAACCCAAACGGGGAAAGCCCGAATTCAGCCAGAAAACGATGCTTGGTTTGGTTTGTTGGTGTAAGTTGGATTAAAACAGGCCAAAATGGGGTGCATTTTAAAAAGAATTCACACTGGAAAACGTCTGAATGAAATGACAACGCGAATTAAAACATAATTGATAAAATACCTTGAAGTGATATCCGCCATTTTGGAGTAACCGTCACAGGTGCAACCAATCACTTTCCAAATCACAATTGAGCCGGATTTCCTCCCACCTGTGGCGGTTATGCTTTCTTCAAAATAAAAGCGGCTGCTTCTGGAGGACTGGAAGCAGTTTGTGGCAAAACGCAGAATTAACTTTGGTTACAAAGGTAAAATGGGGAAACGGACGTAGTTTCAGAGGCTTTAACTATCCCTCAAAGCAACATTATAAAGAATGAGCCAGTTATACGGAACAGTTCCCACAATCTCTAGATCATATTTGTTGCGATTGCACGGTATTTTCACCCCAAATCGGTATCACTCCGCCCACGCGTTGCCCAGTAACGACAGACTTGGTTTTTGTAGACTTTCTTTTGCCTTGAAGCTTAATCCTGTTTGTAGCGTGTTTGTAATTTGTGACCACGAATAAAGAAATAAACAGAATTAGGCTGGATAATGAAAGACACGACATCTCACAATCAGAATCGCCTCAGAAGCAGAGCTTGTGACTAACCTGTTTACTTTGAGCAAGAAGCGCCATCTAGCGACCATTGGTGTCAATGACATCATCATTGACTTTAGAGCCATTGTACTTTTATTTTCAATACTTGAGTGCAATTGAAGGACTTTCTACTTTTACTAGAGCAATATTTCACCTTGGAACAGCTCTCCTGCAAGGGAAGTTCAACACAACACAATGGGGGCGTAGGAACAATAACGAGGGAGTAGGGAGGCTAATGAGGGAGTATGGACACTAATGAGGGAATAGGGACACTAATGAGGGAGTAGGGACACGAATGAGGGAGTAGGGAGGCTAATGAGGGAGTATGGACACTAATGATGGAGTAGGGACACTAATGAGGGGGTATGGCCACTAATGAGGGAGTAAGGAAACTAATGAGGGAGTAGGGACACTAATGAGGGAGTAAGGACACTAATGAGGGGGTATGGCCACTAATGAGGGGGTAGGGACACTAATGAGGGATTGAGGACACTAATGAGGGGGTAGGGACACTAATGAAGGAGTAAGGAAACTAATAAGGGAGTAAGGAAACTAATGAGGGAGTAGGGACACTAATGAGGGAGTAAGGACACTAATGAGGGAGTAGGGACACTAATGAGGGAGTAAGGACACTAATGAGGGGGTAGGGACACTAATGAGGGAGTAAGGACACTAATGAAGGAGTAAGGAAACTAATAAGGGAGTATCTTCCCCGGACTGTCTACTCTCTAAAATTAGAAGGCAGGGGGTTTTTTTTGCAATAATTTAGCTGGACGACAGAGGGAGCCATAACCTTACCTTTCCTCCAGCTTAACGCCACACAGAGCCGTCAAAAGTTAATCTATCTACATTAGTTAGAATTGATCTGTATTTGTTATTGCTTATTAACACGATATAACACGACCCACACTGATTTGTATGCAATCTGATAATTGTGGAGGATCTTAACTGGTTTGACATGTCTGAGCAGTGCTGCTGGAATTAGCATAGCTTTGTTGTAGCATACGGTTGTTCTAAACAAGCCCTGACACGCTCAGTCATCTGAAGCGCGTGTGTTTAGGGAGCTGTTTATAGAGCAGTGGTTTTAGGCTTGTAGGCTTGAAATATCCGGTGATCATTAAATATTAAGTAGAATAATAATAATGCTTATCCAGTGGCAGGAGCCGGCTACTGAAAGCGTATCAGAGGTGATCATCCGGACTGAGTGTAGGTACTAAACAGTTTATTTAACGGCTGACTGAAGTGCTGAGCACGGGCTATACTGCTCCACGATATCGGCAAACAGTGAAGGAGATGTATGGGTTTATGAGCATTTATGGCTTTAAAAAGATGTTTAAAAAAAAAAATAAGTCACAGCCAGGCAAGATCAGGCTTTATGGTCCAGAAAGAGCAGATCCAGAGTTATGCAGAGGTTTGGGCGGGCCTCTGGAATCCAGACTTATCACTCTCACATCTTCATGTGGAAAAGAAGGCAGTTAAGTCTTGCACTGACGGGTTTCACAACTGACAACTGTCACGGGTTTGATGTTTTAACCCCCACAAGTCCATAAAGCAGCTCTTTATCCAACAGAAGCTCCCAGTTGTAGATACGACTACTGGATAACTAGATAAACAAATCACTGCATTTAAAGCTTCTAGATAAAGGACCTATCAGCATCAGTTCTAGTCCTGGGTCTAGTCTAGTCCTAAGAACACAATCCACAGCACCTCCTTTCAGGGTGATTCTAAATTTTCACGACGCCATTTTTTAATCGCATGATCATCAACCCAAAGCGACAAGGCGAACCGCCGGCTCCCGGGCAATAACGGCAAATACATTACATATTGTTTGTGAAAAGTGCAGTGGTTTTGACAAACGATTAACCAACTCCTCCAAGCCGCCAGTCAGCACGGTTGCCAAATTCCGTTTTTTCCCCCTTTCCAAAGTGGTGTGCTACTATAATATACCGCTGACAAAAACTAGGGGGGAAACGTCCCCAATCCGCATTCACTTCACATTTACGTCACTAAGCACAATCGTACCGTCTTGGTCTAGTTCTTGCTCCGGAAACCAACCGGCAGCTGGGCGGAGGTGGAATTTAAAGCCTGGACCTTCTGCTCCACAGTCCAGTACTTTAAAAACGGGACCACCGTTTATAAGATAAGATAATCCTTTATCAGTCCCACCGTGGGGAGATTCGCCAAACTCAAACAATGGTGGGTTAAGGGCCCAAACGTGGCGGCTTCGGCAGAGGTGGGATTTGAACCATGGACCATCGGGTCCACAGCCCAGTACCTTAACCGTTAGGCTACCACAGTCCATCACAAGTCTATCACAGTCAAATTATTTATACGTTAGAGATATTAGAAGGCATCCTGACGCCCAGATGTTTAGACTGCCCTCATGACCCAGGTGTGGGAAGCGTACGTTTTGAATACGTAACCGGTTAGCCTATACAATAGTGTTTTTATTCTGGTATGTGATATTCGATTTGATTTCATCCAGTAACAGGTGGATCTATGAGCCTATGGTACTATTGTTAAAAAAAAAATTTTTAAAAAAAAGGACGCTGGTCCTCGTTAGCCAGCGCATACCGTTTGTTATTTATCCTATCGTGTTCTGTTTTCTCAGCAAACAAACCGACTCAGGGTTTCAGTTCTAAGGCCGGAGGCTCGGCTGAGGATAACGCACGAGGAAACGACCCGGAACTGACGATGTCCAAGGCATTCGAGCACGGACAGCACGGTCTATTCAGGATGGAAACGCGCGAGTTAACTCCAGCCATGCTGTTCCGGGGAGGGAGAGCCAGTGGGAAAAACAGCCAGCAGCGACCTGCCATCAGCGACGGGTGACTAGAGAACTCCAGCAGCACTACTATCTCCGCCATTGGTACCAGAGCAACGCCAAAGGAGAGTGAATGAATTTTGCTTCGAGACGGTTCAAACGGGAAGTTCCCGTAGAAGCATTTCCCTTTCGTTTATGATGTGCCGTGGACCTGAGAGATCCCGCTAAGCTTTTTAGCCTTTTTAGCCTTCATTTAGTCTCACATACGGTAAACGTGGCCGATGCAAGGCCTGTAAAGACAGCGAGGTCACGTTAATGTTATGACTCAACCTGCACAAATGAAGAAATAAAGTTAATGAAGAGGGGCTGTGCGGAGAGAGACTCTGCGTTCTTCAAAAACAAGAGGAAGTGGTGAAGTCACTGGTGACTTTGTGAGTTTATGAGTGAGTGTGAGCACAGGGTGTGTGTGTGTGTGTGTGTGTGTGTGTATCGGTGAAACCAGAGGAACATCCACTGAAACTCTCAAGAGACCCGCTGCAAAGGTGAACGTCAGCGCAGGTACGGCCACAGCGGGATGAGTCACGGCATCTTGGTCGGACCTTCCTTTTATCCCTGTCGTTCGGCAGTAAATGACTTCCTGTCATTTGGGCCATGCAGACTTTAATCCGCTCAGTCGGCCTAGCCATCGTTCTAGCTTTGGGCACACGCTCCTGCTTAGCTGGCGTTAGGATCGCGAGTGTACGTTTTAATTAGTGGCTATGGTTATGCTTTATTGATGTTGTTGTTGTCTGTAGTGACTTAGTGGTGATTCCGATTCAGTTTAAGGGCAGAAACAGAATCAGTACAACCGTTTGCCTCCGAAAGTTACCTTTACTAATTACAATTAATCCTAATTTCACATTTTACAAAGTAGCACGGGACGTGTCCTGTGACTTTTGAGTCGGAACCTTGATGGAACCTTCTATTGCTTATTAACATGTAATGCAGAATGAATGAAAAGTTAATTATAAACTAATATCCAAATAAGAATAATATTTGTTCTTGTATGATGAAAAAATCTTAATCTCAGTCTTGGTCTGAACTAAATATGTCCCAGTCTTGGTCTCGGCCCAATGTGTCCCAGTCTTGGTCTCGGCCCAATGTGTCCCAGTCTTGTTCTGGACTAAATCAGTCCCAGTCTTGGTCTTTGCTAAAAGTGTCCCAGTCTTGGTCTCGGCCCAATGTGTCCCAGTCTTGTTCTGGACTAAATGTGTCCCAGTCTTGGTCTGGACTAAATGTGTCCCAGTCTTGTTCTGGACTAAATGTGTCCCAGTCTTGGTCTGGACTAAATGTGTCCCAGTCTTGGTCTTGACTCGATGTGTCCCAGTCTTGGTCTTGGCCTCGACTCGAAGGGACCAAGAGGGTTCGGTACGGGGTAGAGAGTAAACATCTGTCAGGTGGAGGCCAGAGGGAACTGGTACTGTGGTCCCGCCCCCCCGAGTGACATGGCACAGCCCTTTGTCAATCTTTCATCCCCAGTATCAGATGGTTCCTTTCCCACATCCGCCACCATCAACCATTTCCACTTTCTCAAAGACAAAATGTACCTACTTGCAAAACAGACCACTGCAGAACGCGGTTGCGTAAGCCGTTAGCTCACAGCTCGGCAGGTCCCCTTTACGATCCGGGGTTAGACACACTCAGCCAGAGCGCGGCACACCGGGGGTGTGTTTGATTGCTGCGAGGGTCACAAGGGCTGGCCTGAAACCGCATACCTTCACACGGAGGCTTGTTTCAACATTACTCTTAACTCTCTACTTCCTTGAAGGCAGATTGCTCGAGTCGAGTCGGGCGGGGGGGGCGTGGCTTGCAGGTGACCCATAAGGCAGAGCTGGGATAGAATTGGCGTCAGTAGGCGCCGGTACACCAGCCATGGCAGCCGTCAGCCTCCTGTTGCAGGTCCTGGTCCTGTCCGTGTGGTCCGTACTGTCAGGTGAGAAACCGGACACCTCCCGCTGTCTAACTGTCTCTTTGACTGTCTATGATTACAAGTTCTTACGGCTTTTATTTCTTCCTTCTTTTCATGAAGACAAACGGTTTAAGCTGTTCTGTGTTAAGTCTGCACACTTCAGCTTTCCTGTTGGCAATCTTCCACTAAAACGGCCGCTCTCACGCCCAGGCTCTCGCGTTAGCGTTTAAATATTTATCCGGTCTTTATGCAGAGCTGAACACAAACCGAATTCACGGCTGTGTAAATAAGGCCGGCTCTTATCACCGAGCACAGGAACGGCGGCACGCCTTTGCCCAAGCAATAAATCAGATCGGCGTACGGCTGCGACGGCGTCTTGCGATTTTATTGTCACTTATCGCCTTCTGCCTCGAATTTATGACGATTTTATGCCTCAAAACGAACGAAATAATCCCGTAAAACATATAAAACAAGGTACAAACAACATGTCGTTATTTAGCCATATTTATTTAACGACGAACCCTTGCTGTAAACTTGATTACTATTGCGCATTTCGCTATTTAAAACAAGTACTGCTCACCAAACCCTGGCCCTACTATCCAGGGGCGGTCCCAAATCGAGCAAAGCCCGGGGTGACAGCGGCGAGGAAAATCCCCTAAACATTACGAGGAAGAAACCATGAGAGAATATGATCCCTCGCCCAGCCTCATCTCCCGCAGATTCAGCCAAACATCTATGCATGGGACGTCTGGGGCACCGTCGGGACACGAGCCCAGCTCCATGTGATGGTGGGGTGGCGTTCAGACACCTGCACCACCCAAACGGCCCGTTTTGTATTTAAAAATATATTAGAAATAGTGATAAAGGCCCGAAGTCCGAGCAATATATGAAGATATAAATCGTTCACTCGCTTAATCTTAATCGGACTGCCCTGGGGACATGGGGAGAACATGCAAACTCTACGCAGTGCAGGCCAGGACTAATCGGTGCGACCCCCAGAGAGTTAAGGACTTTCATAAACAAGAAACGGTCGGGGGGGAAAAAAACTCCAGCCCCGAATCCGGGCATGCGTTTATTTATAGCAATAAAAAGCCTGTTTAGAAATGAATTCGATCGTTCATTTAAAAGTAAAGCGGGTTGCCAAAGAGAGGGGAAAAAAAAAACAAAACATGACCTTTATATTTAAATAACGGTTTTGAATAATGTAAGAGTTTGAAGCGGGAACTGAAGGTTAATGAACGGCGAGAGGATCTGACCCAGCAGCCTCTTTGTGTTTGTGGTTGATCGCATGCTTGTGCACGAACCTAAAACTCGATCCATTCCTTTCCATTGAGCAACATTTCAGGCCGCAGACGATCCGCGCTCTGTCCTTACATGTTTACGTTCCTCTTATCCACGGACGCACTCTAACCGGCTAAAGCTTTTCCTGCGCATCCATACAGATCGGGACCGCGATAAGGGCAGAGCTTCCTGCTGTTTATTCCCTCAAGCAAGGCAGCTGCCGGAAGGAAAAATCGTTTTGATTTCTAATTATTAACTTCTTTCATACGGATTCGAGTTTGCTTCCCTTAATAACACCCTCCAGGGATTTTCCACCCGAAGTTTCAACAAGATAACAGCAGGGAAGCGAGAGCCAGGGCGACCCGAGCTGCTCTGCGGCCGTTCTCAGACGCGGCGCCACCTAGGGATTGCAATGAATGTCCAGCGAGGGCAGCTCTCCGAGCGAAAACACCACACCGAAGAGCCAGGCCGGTCCATCTAAAAGGGCTCCGGAAGAGCCTCTCGGGACAAACGCCGCAGCCGACCTTGAAGCAGGCGGACTACAGCAGCAGAAACTGGCAAACGGAGGCCACCAAAATTAAACAAGAGCAGACCGAGTCGCTCTGATGAGTCTCGGTTTCTGCCCCGACAGCCAGTAAGAGGTAAACGCCACGAAAGGACGGATCCGGCTCGCCTTTTGGACCCCTAAATACTCGTGCGAGTATTGTTACTGACCGTGTGCAGCCCTTCTTCTAAAGGGCTCAATCTTCTAAAGGCTCAAAACATCTCCAAGGGCTTCATGAATATTAGAAAGAGACCAGGCATGAGTCCAACAGAGCAGCTTTGGGATGTCGGTGGAAACGGGGGAGAATCGCTCCGGGCCAGACGCGTGCAGCCGACAAGTCGTACATGTCTTTATGCGTTCCTAATGGCCTGACATAAAGCGTGTGCTTTCTTCTCGCTTTCTTCTCCTCAGGCTGTCACAGACTGGACGGCATGAAGATTTACGAAGTGGTTCGACCAGTCCAGCTGCACGCCCTCCATAAACGGGATTTACAGGTGACCAACACGTAAAAAACACTTGGACAGACCGAAAAATGGCTCTTGCTTTGCAAATCTTGGAGCATTTGATACAGAATCGTGTTTTTTTTCTGAAGGTTGAGAGTGTGGAGTATTTATACTACAGACGCGTGAAGGTCTTGGGGGGGAAAGAATGCGTTTAAAGTACGTCCGGCAGGACAGAGAAACGAATCGCAGTCCTGAAAGGCAAAAAAAAAAAAAAACCACACGCGGGATTCTATAGCCGAGGTTATATTTTCCTCTCTTGGCTTTCGGTAAAGCAAAGCAAAGTCGAAATTGTTGTTTGAAACAAAAAGTGTACGTCCAGCGGCGTCCTGTTTCACCACAAAAACATTCCGTTCGTTTCTGAGAGCGGCGTATTGAAAAGATGTTAGAAGATATAAACCCTCAACCTTCTGCTCTGCAGCCCAGTATCTTAACTCCTGTGCCACTTCATGACAACCTGAGTTCGAGAGAGGGAGAGAAAACAAAATTGTTCGTGTCTGTTGTGTTCGTGCCTGGTGTTGCTGCTACAGAAACTTGGCACCCAGGGCTAAAACAGGAGGCTTTGCTTGGTGGTCCCAGTCCAAACCGGAACCCCGAGCGTCCTGCGTTCATCCGACCGACGATGGATGCGTCTAAGAAATTTGTCCGGCCGAGCTTCGTGTTTCAGCGCCGGTCTGATTATCGATTGACTAACGTGAGACGTCTTTCGGTTCCGTCCCCAGTCCTCCAGACCTGATCGGGTGGAATACGCTCTGAGTCTGGAAGGAAAGCGCATCGAGATGCACCTGGAAAGAAACAAGTAGGTTTAAACCCTCCTTAACGTCATTCAGAGTGAATCTGGAGCAACCGGGAGGCGGAGCTTATTTTCCTAACCACTTCGGCTTGTTTGTGCTTCCCCTCCCAACCGCTGAACTAAACGTAGGGGGCGAACGTAAAGGTCATCATGTGACACCAAACTTCAGCTTTAATTTAGCTACAATAGCAATCTGTTTCTCTTTTGTTATTTCCTTCTACGTTAAGCAGTGAATGCACTTACTTTTCAGTTTCGTTATATGAACGTTTCGCAGGTAATTTAATGACCAAACCTTCCCCCCCCCCCCCCCCTTTTTGTTGCCCCTTTTTTAGATAACCGCCTGATTTTAACGCCTGCGCACGTTACTAATCACGACCAATTAGCATTATTGGACCTTTAGTTAAAACACATTTTCTAGGTTTCTGGATTTTAAATGAGATATTTGTCCCAATTCTAATTTGGGTTCTGTTGCGTTTACTGTATGAAATATGTTCATTCAATTGAAGAACGAGTCGAAAAAGTTTAAAAACGGGGTTTTAATTTCGTCTTCACGGTCCCGTTCCTCCGCTGAACCACGAGCCGCGTTATTGCCGTCTAAAATGCTCTGGTTCAGGGACAAATGTTAGCAAAAACCAACAGTAATGTTATTATTCATTCATAATACATTCGATTTGACTAAAAACTTACATTTGATGCGTAATTGGATGTCCAGTCGATCAGATAATGGCGTTCACACTTACACGCCCGCTCTGTAAAGTATTTTATGTATTTAATATTTCATTTTATGGTGTAACAGCTTTCAAATTCCCCCTTTTTTTGGTTCTGCAGGGATTTTTTAACAAAGGACTACACTGAGACTCATTACGCAGATGATGGGACTCTCATTACAACCAAACCTGATCAGCTGGTGGGTCAACTCCCAATAACACCCCTATCTAATGGTTTGGTCCATGGTTACACCTGTATCTGATGGATTAGTCCATGGTTACGCCTGTATTTATTGGTTTAGTCCATGTTTACGCCTGTATCTAATGGTTTAGTCCATGTTTACGCCTGTATCTAATGGTTTAGTCCATGTTTACGCCTGTATTTAATGGTTCAGTCCAAGGTTACGCCTGTATCTAATGGTTTAGTCCATGGTTACGCCTGTATCTAATGGTTTAGTCCATGGTTACGCCTGTATCTAATGGTTTAGTCCATGGTTACGCCTGTATTTAATGGTTTAGTCCATGGTTACACCTGTATCTAATGGTTCGGTCCATTTTCAGGATCTCTGTTACTATCAGGGGAAGATCGTGAATGAAAGCAGCTCCATCGTCAGCATGAGCACTTGTGACGGGTTACGGTACGTCTCTCTCTATGAAGTGGTGTTTTTGTAAAAGTTTTGGCACCCCTGCTCTAACCCTGTGTGGACGAGACGATCCAGCAGCAAATGTCTGGACGTCGTTAATCCAGACCCTGTTGTGTTTCAGAGGTTACTTCCAAACGGCAGAGCAGAGGTTTCTGATCGAGCCTCTGACGGAGGACGCCGATGGAGATCACGCCGTGATGAAGCTCGAGGACGTTACTGACGCTCCCGTGGTGTGCGGCGTCACCAACACCAGCTGGGATTCAGAGGTCGACGGCCACCCGCCTCGCACCGGGAAATCCAAATCCCGAGCTTCTGTAAGAGATTTGACTTTCTTCTTCATCCAAAACCTGGTCAGGAGGTTCCTGTAGGTTCCACCTCTGATGCTGCCAGCACCCGCGTAGAATAGAATTATAAATCAGAACAAAAGATCCAAAAGCATAAGAGAGTTAAGATACTGGGCAATGGATCAGAAGGTCCAGGGTTCAAATCCCACCTCTGCCAAGCTGACTCTGCTGCATTGTATCCCTGTAGTTTTTATTATTATTATTATTATCATCATCATCATCATTTTATAATACTTTTATTCATATATAATTAAACAAATATTAATTATATTTATAAAATAATATTTTATGTATTTTTTATATTTTATATTTCATATAATGTTCATATTATTCTATATTTATATATTATCTGAATTCTATTTTATATTATTTCAATTCTTTTTTTTTTAATTTAAATATTACTGTATATTATAGGACCATTTAGCTACCATTTATTACTTTATACCTCCTGATTAAACGCTTTAACAGACGGTTTGCTAAAAAAAAAAAAAAAAGATAGCTTATTATTATATTATATTATATTATATATTATAACATTATAATTGAATAATAACCTGTTAGTTCCATTTTAATTCATTCTAAAATAGTGTCATATTTAAATTATATATATATATATATATTTTCACCATGAACTTATTTAACCATTTACTGAAAGTCTTTGTTTATTCATTTATTTACGTAAAGAAATTCATGTATGAGTTTTTAAGGTGCTTTTTATCAAACTTTTTATTCCATTTTAGGCTGCATGGAGCTTTAAAATGATGTGTTAAACCTTTTTTCGTACCATGAGGCAACCGACGTACCGCATCCTGCAGTGCAATATTGCCCAAATCCTGTATTAGAGGGTTTAGTAACTTTTTAAAACCTCAAAGTCTTTACTTTATTTTATTTCAGGTCACTCACGGGAAAGCTTGCTTATCTGTTTAAGCGCCGATAAATCAAAATAAATCAATAAATAAAGATATTACACAAGCTTTAATTAAATAAACTAAAGAGATATAAGTGTCTTTCTGAGTACAAACTTCCATTTTACTGTTAAAAGCATTTAAAAACTGAAGGGCTCATAATGTAAAACAATTATTTGGCTATTTAATGACTTAATTATAGCGTATTGAACGAGTAAAACCCACAGAAAGCTTCGATTGTTCGTCAGTGAAACTGTACCCCTTACGAATCCAAACACAGCATCATGTTCTGTAAATCAATCTTACCAAACACTCTTTAATTCTAACTGTGCTCTTTTTCTTGGTCAGGGTCCAACTCTGCTGCAGCGCCAAAAATATAACGAACTCTACCTGGTGGCGGATAACAGAATGGTACGTGCTCAGTACAGACTAAAGAGGAATCACGCTCTGGTGTTTACGCCTGTATTTAATGGTCTGGTCCATGGTTATGCCTGTATTTAATGGTTTGGTCCATGGTTACACCTGTATTTAATGGTCTGGTCCATGGTTACACCTGTATTTAATGGTCTGGTCCATGGTTACACCTGTATTTAATGGTTTGGTCCATGGTTACGCCTGTATTTAATGGTTTGGTCCATGGTTACGCCTGTATTTAATAGTTTGGTCCATGGTTACGCCTGTATTTAATAGTTTGGTCCATGGTTACACCTGTATTTAATAGTTTGGTCCATGGTTACACCTGTATTTAATGGTTTGGTCCATGGTTACGCCTGTATGTAATGGTCTGGTCCATGGTTACACCTGTATTTAATGGTCTGGTCCATGGTTACGCCTGTATTTAATAGTTTGGTCCATGGTTACACCTGTATTTAATGGTCTGGTCCATGGTTACACTTGTATTTAATGGTCTGGTCCATGTTTACGCCTGTATTTAATGGTCTGGTCCATGTTTACGCCTGTATTTAATGGTCTGGTCCATGGTTACACCTGTTTTTTTTAATAGTTTGGTCCATGCTTACAGCTGTTTGTAATGGTTCGGTCCATGTTTATGCTTGTAGCTAATGGTTTGGCCCATTAAATAGTAACAGAATATGACATGGTCGTTATGGATTAACGAGCACTGAGGGATTGATTACGCCTGAGCTTTGTTGTCGCTGCATGACGTCAGCACTTTACAGTTATTACACAATTCAAGCTCAGGTGGCACGAAACATCAGCAGGTAAGACTGGTCAGGGAATCTTCTGGTGCTGCAACAAAGAACAGCGACCCCTGTGGGCCCTGCGATGAACTGGTACCCTGCGTTCCGCGAAAAATATTCACCAGAGCCTCTACAGGCCCGGTTCTGCCGCGCGAACCGTTTCCTCAGAACTAACTCCGATTTCCTGACAGTATCGCAAGATGGACAGTGACATCAGCAAAGTCAGAAAGAGGATCTACGAGATCGTCAACTTCGTCAACGCGGTGAGTCGGAAACCTCAATCCAACCAAAGTCTGAAAACAAACCAAGTCTCAAGTGGTGGGAATGAAAGAACAGCAAACGTGACGACAAAACGAGTCACTCAAAAGAAAAAAAAAAAAAAACAGCGGCCCCAAAATAAAGGGTGGCAGAGGTGTGCATCTTAAATTTAGAACTAGAAAAGAATTGTGGATAAAATGACTGTTATGGGAGAACAGCAATGCAGAAGTATCAGGGTGAAAACGGGGAAGCTTAAGAATTGACAAAGACAAAAGCAGAGATAAGAAGAGGGTTACGAAACTGGAGATCACAAAAGAAGCGCAGGAAAAACAGGACCTTCAAACCCGCAGAGCTCCGAAATGTAAAACGGACAACAAGTGAGCGAACAAAACGTGGTGGTGCGGGGAAAAAAAGAAATAAGGATTCCAGTTCAAAGCAGGCAAACAAAAACGATATGAAAAGTCATTTACAAGAAAGGTGAAGACAAAACCAGGCAAACTGGTGAACTTTTAAACGTTCAAAAAGCGACACAGAAGGTAAGGTTTGTTTTAAAACCGTGAGGTTTTATAAAAAGAAAAAAAAAGGCCCGACCCGAACTGGAGACATCTGAATAGGGGGTGAGGACGAACCTAGGGCGGCTGAATATTTATGAAAAAAATAGGCACGGGCTTTAAAAAGTATTTCGAAAGTTTCAAGAGATGTTTTTAGACGTGCTGGGGTGGAGGCGGGGAAAAGGGACGAGGACAGAACCTGCGGCGACCGAAAACATGCAGGAAAGAGCGAAAAGCCCCAAGCTGAAGGAGACGGGGAGGCGGAGGGGGAGGCGAGGGGGGGCGGTAACAGATAGTGGCAAATTTTCAAATTAAAAACAGGCAAGCAAAAGTCGCAGGGACCAAAAGGGTACGAAAGACTTCGTCAAGACGGGAGACGAAACGGGACGTTTTTTTGTTTCAGTTTGTTTTGAGGTCAGAAAACGATTTTCAAAAGGAGGAAGGTTAAGGGGACAAAACGAAATGAGGTGCAAAAACATCCTTCGGAGCGAACCCCGCCCGAGCCGAAGTCTCTGGTTTATTGCCGGGGGTAAACGCGGGCGTGGTCCCCGAACGAATAACGAGCGGGTTTTTTTCCCCGTAGGTGTACAAACCGGTAAACCTGTTCGTCGCTGTGACCGGTCTGGAGATTTGGACGGACTTTGATAAGAGCACGGTAACGGCGCCGGCGGGAGAGACCCTCGACGGCTTCACCAAGTGGAGGAACGACGATCTGATGAAGAGACAGAAGCACGACAACGCTCACCTGATCACGTCAGTCCCTGATAATTGAACCCAGAAATGAGCTCTCGGGATCTTATAACGCGACTACTGGAGCTTTTGCACGCACCCATTTCCCGTGCTGCGTTTCCGTTTCCGTTTCAGCGGGATCGACTTCGAGGGGACGACGGTGGGCCTGGCCTTCATCGGCACGCTGTGCACGCCTCACTCCACCGGCGTCATCCAGGTACCTCAGGGTCCCATGTTTTAAGAGGACACATTTACAGGAGGCGCTGAGTCACTTCCTCGCGAGGGCACGC
>JAUZST010004842.1:0-16000 GCA_034779995.1 Parotocinclus haroldoi
TATATATATACGTATAAATATAAATACCACAAACACAAGAAAGGACAAACTCCCCCTAAACTACCTTCTGATTCAAATTACAATTTGTCAGAAAGTTGCATTTCTTGCATTTTTGTTGCATTTTTTTTTTAATGGTTTAAAATAATAGAGCTATTTTGGTAAATCCAATGAATTATTTTCGTAGATAGTATAGTAACTTGTATAGTAACCTAACAGTTAATAATAATGAAATGTTACAGTTAAAAGCATTAAACTAATATACTAAAATAAAAATGTCTTCGAAACTAAAAAGTGCGTAATAAATAACAGCAAACAGTAGCAGTACATTAAAACATTTCGGGCGGTTATTCACTACATAAACAAGGGACCTTTACTAAAACGCTTACAGCTCGGCGTTACATACCACGGATCAAGGATTTTAATTAGCTCTGTTTCAGCTGTGCAAATGGGGGCCGTGTCCTTACAAACAGAAGATGCAATGGCATTCGCCAACTTCTTCCATCTGCTAGATTTCTTGCAATATGGATTGCGTTATTTTAGCAAAGCATTCAGCCAAACCTTTCTGAACATGAGCCGACATCTTCGAACGGGGCGTACACTTTTAGGCTTTTGTAATATTGCTTTGCACTTTTTTTAAGATGGCAAAAAGATTTCTAGCATCAGAGCATCCGACTGTGCAGATAGTTCTTTTTAGAAGCTTAACAATAATAGGAATGTCTGTATTTCCAATCTGACCAAGTGAGCACAAAGTGTTCGGAAAGTGTGCAAAATAGTCTTGCTGCTTGAAAGTTGAATTATAAAAAAAAGTTTCAGACTTTAAAACTAGAAAATACACAGCAAGACCTTTTTTTCTGAAAGATTCAGAATAATTGCCTTTTTCCAAAAAGTACTTAAGGAAATGAAATGAAAGTGGGTTCTCGTCATAACTGCTGGGAACTTTGCTTCTCTGCCCTTTAATATGTACCCGTGAAAGTACATTCTTCTGACCCTAGCACATTTACAGAAATGAGAAACTTTGGTAATATTTTCGGCAATCGCTTGGTCCTTGTGTACTTTGAATTCTCATGGTACCGTTTACACTAAATAAAGTTCCATTCATGCTTGAGTGAACTGATTCGAGTCGCTCCAGTGTCTTCCGGCTGGCTATGGTTTATAGATCGTGATGACGGGACGGGCAGGGGCGCTGTTGTTCTCTACCCACCTATGTGATGGACTGGGTCTGTTCAGGTTACATGCTGGTCTGTGAACCGTGAATTCCAAGAGGCTTCGAACTGTCGCCCAAAATGTCCCTGTAGGATAAACAAGGGCAAAAATGGCAACGCCGATGGTGAGTCAACACAAGCGTTTACATAAGGCTATAGAAGAATTGGCAATAGTACAGAGTTACATGTTTGCTTTGCGCTGTGTTTATTTGCTCCCGTGTGTCACTTTGAAGTCACTCTACTATTGAAATGCAAAATGCAGTTGCTTGTGTGTGTGTCTTCACGTGCATCACATCTGCCTCTGAATGACAGCTCAGCCCAGAATTCATTCATTAAACATCAGCGTCTCCTGATCTCAGCATTGCCATGTCAACACGCAAGCGGCGAGATTGGGAGAGGATTACGCACTGTTACGGCTTTTGACAGACCGGTGTTAGCCGCCGATAATCTGATGGGATGAGATGTGCACGCTGGTGAATATATTGTGTTGTGACTGTCTCTTACTGTTATTATAACGTCATTCAGGGAGCAGGATGGAATGTTGAACCCCCCCTAACCTAGAGGCAAATCCGTACAGACTGCGACTTCGCTTATCGATCCAAACCTTTAGCGCTGACAAGCATGTTTTGGGGGAGAATCGATCACATCTTGTTTATGGTTTATGGACCTTTGAACCCGTTTGAGGTTATAGTTAAGGGTCAGGACTATATGCAAGAGTTCCTGTATCCTGGGACTGTGGTGACCTATTAGTTAAGGTACTGGACTATGGAGCAGGTCGTCTGGGGTCCAAATCCCACCTCTGCCACAGCTGGGTCCCTGAGCAAGGCCCTTAAACCATAGTTGCTTGAATTGTAAGATTGTATTAATTGTAAGTCACTGGATAAGGTGCTTGATGTGCTTAAAGTGCTAAATGACGTAAATGTCACTTTTAAATTGATTGATTATTCAAAATTGATTATTGTTTTTAATAACGATTAGTAAGAATATTTAAACGATTGTATTTCATGCTGTCATGTAGCACACATTGACCAGACATGACCATAGTCAAATAGTCTGATGTACATATAGAGGATATTTTCACAAAGCGAAATGCAAATGCATGTTACAGTGATTTTTTTTTTGCATTATTGTGTCACTCCATATCTCATATATGACTTACAAATATTTTTCATAAGGTACATTCAATCTAAATTGCTTTATTTAGTCATCGTTCTCCTAATATAGTCCCCCTTCTGGAAATTACAAACAATACCACAAGTCACGTGTTTTATAGGTTGTATGAATCTTCATCCTCTGAAGAGCACGAAAATGCCAAAAATGAATTCTCATCAATTATTTTAGACGTTACTTGTTTTTTTATTATAAAAATTGCACATTTTCGGTAAATCATTCATAATTGCTCGGTGCCGTAATTCCATCCTAATGGACCCTAAGAGCTATTTGCACATGGCACCAATTCAGTAGAATGGTTCAGAGGCTATTGGGGAGTATACAGTATACAAGTCGAAAGTCACAGGACTGCTGCGTCGTGGACTTTTCGCAAAGGTTGCCAAAACCATTGTTGAGTTTCTTGGCCGGTAGCGGTGTTGCGATGATCACTACATGGCTTGCTGTCCACAGTCCTGGTTTCTCTGAATTTGGGGGATGTAACAGTGCTGTGTGAAATTGGTGGCCTTTCTGGGTGTCAGTTGTTGAAGTCTGTGGCTATGTCCCTGGACATCAGAATGATCAATTCCTCTTTGGTTACCTGTGAGGAACAGTGAAAGTTCTGATTTAATTAACTTTTGAACCACAAGAGATATTGCAACTCTGATTGCGACAATCAATTTCTAATAAATTCCCTTTGACCACCTTCCCATTGGAAAAACTTGCCCTTGATTCAATATGGTGGCTTTCAAGATGACGGCCATGTTCCGGACATAGCATAACAAGAAGATCCCCTCACCCTTTACTTGCTGGGGTTTTATGTCATTTTCCCTTTTGCTTCTGAAGTAAAAGGGTGTCCTGTATCTTTTGATTCACCCTGTGTAAATATGGTGTTTCATATGGATTACACTAAAAGTCTTACACTAAGACTGACGTTCGCCCCAGTTATATTTATCGATAGTTCTAAGTTATGAGGCGGTAAGTGGGAGGAAGCGGTTTGCATTTTGGAATTACAACAAGTCGAACACATGTTTATGTGTGTTTAGAAAGCTCTAACCACACGCATGATGAGCTGCTGCTTTTGTTTTCCATCTCGCTGATAGGCCGCTCTCATTCGTGCCGCACGTGTACTGTATTGTGCACGGCGGTAATTGTGATTAAGCTGTACGAGGCGACGCACTGCGAGTGTTATGAGGCTACAGGGAAAAGCACTTGCACTCGGCATGTTTGCATTTTGAACTCCTCTCGGACACATTTCCATCACAGAAGGGACACCGGTGGCCTTGGCTTCTCATGCTTGTTCAATTAAGGCCCAGCGCAGAAGGGACGTTAAATCGCAGCGACAGCCGTCCCCATTTATAGCACTTTAGTTAATATTTCAGGATCCCGCCGAGCCCTAG
Organism: Parotocinclus haroldoi; assembly: GCA_034779995.1. NCBI lineage: Eukaryota > Metazoa > Chordata > Actinopteri > Siluriformes > Loricariidae > Parotocinclus > Parotocinclus haroldoi. The sequence continues at coordinate 3,749 of JAUZST010004842.1, forward strand.
CACGAGGCGGGCGGCCATGTTGAATGTTTAGTTAATGGAAAAGGCAGAGGGCTGAGAGCGTTACACATTCAGCAGGGCGCTGCGAGAGGATAGAAAAAAAAAAGACTTGGGGGTTTTACAAAGCAGTCATATCGGAAAAGGTGCATAAATCCAGCGCCGTCCTTCCATTCCTCACATGTTCCTGAGAAAACACGGCGTTTCCGGAGCCCTTTCTCGGAAATGAAATGAATCGCCTGCGATAAATGAGCAGACGGCGAAGAGAAATCCATCGTGTGCTAAGCCTGTGGCCTGGGTTTTTATTAAATATTGATTTGATTTGTAAAAGGCCAGATGCGCCGAGGTTGAACAAATGTCACAGCCTCCCATTTTATTCCACATCCCATTGAAATTCCGTGTTTATTTATTTATTTATTTGTGTATTATCAGCCTTACGATGTTTAAAAAAAAACAAACAAAAAAAAAAAACAACAAAGCAGCAATAGTTTTGGCTTGTTGTACAGGCTGGTCTGCCTGAGTGAACCTAAATCTGGTGTATTATATCACAAGCTCTGGCTGTATATGGATCGTGGCGGACTGTTTATTTTCTTTTTCGTAGACATGTGCGGATAATTTGTTTCGCAATGCATCAACGGCGGCATCCTGAAAATATCGCAAGTCCTTGGATTCCCTTTGTGAAACCTATGTAAAAAAAAAAAGGAACAGCTGTGATACTCAATGCATAGTATGCGCTAGTTGCATAAGAAATTCAATTTTATTTCGAAATCTTATGGGATTATGGTCTTAAACGAGTAGTGTAATTAGAATCACAGCATGTATATGTATTCGCAAGCCTCTTTATTAGATACACCTGTCTAATTCCTCATTAACTTTAATATCTAACCAGCCAATCACATGACAGCAACTCATACATCCAGGCATGTGGACATGGTCTAAAAGACGAACTTCTGAAGTTTAAGCCAGGCACCAGAATAGGGAAGAAAGGTCATTTAAGTGTCTTTGGACGTGGCATGGTTGTTTGGTGCTAGACAGGCTAGTCTGAGTATTTCAGAAACTGCTGATCTACTAGGATTATCACACAGGGTTTACAGAGAATGGGACGAAAAAGAGAAAATATCTAGTGAGCATCTCTGGGAAAAATACCTTGTTGATGGCAGAGGTCAGAGAAAATGGCCAGATTGGTCGAGCTGCCAAAAAGGCAACAGTAAGTCAAATAACCACTCGTTACAACTGAAGTATGCAGAAGAGCATCTCTGAATGTCAAACCTTGAAGCAGATGGGCTACAGTAGCATATGTCCACACCGAGTGCCACTCCTGTCAGCTGAGAACAGGTAACGAAAGCTACAGTTCGCAATGTTCAGCAAAAATTGGACAGTAGAAGATGAGCGAATAAGGTGTAAACAAATCAAACTGTACTATATACGCAACTAACAAATCTGAAGTAACTGTGATGCTGTCATTTAAATATGGGACGAAATCTCTGAGGAATGGTTCCAGGAACTTGGTTAAACATTGCCACAGTTAAGGCAGTTCTGAAGGCAAAAGGGGGTGTAACTCAGTGGCCTTATTTAAATGCACAATTTGTTCAGATTTCTACAATTCCATGTTTTCTAGCTCTGCTTTTTCCTGGTGAGGGTCATGGGGTGTAGGGTTCGAACACATAAGTGTGTTCTAAATGGGACTCTAGGGCCAGTCGTAGTTTCAGGGCCGGATTTTCCTCCCTTAAGCATGTTCAATTACGCATTGGCATCACTAGCACATGGCTCTTGAAGTTAATGTTTCTATTGAATACACTTTATAAATAATTTAACGCATTGTGTTCCTGTTATATTTTCATATCATAAGGTGAACTAAATAAAGGAGTGACCTTAGCATTCTTGGATATTCTTTATACTGCAAGATCGTTAAGCGAAACGAAATGACAAAAATGTGATTTTGCTTGTTTTGTTTAAAATTATTCAGACTTTATTCCAACTTGTTATGGTCAGGGTAACAGGAGGTCCGGGCACCTAGGCTGCAGACCTAGATCTTGGCATCCACTCTGGATGCCCTAGACATAATGGGTCTGGGTCCCAGTCCCAAATGCCTTCATACAAAATATCTGGTCTTAGATGTTTAGATTTAGGTGTTTTAATTTAGGTGGCATGAAGGAGAAATGTTTAATGATGGTTCGAGATCCCTGGTTTGACCCATGAGCCAGATTCTGTGCTGTCTGTGTACAGCTTGCATGTTCTCTCCATTTCTGTGTGAATTTCCACATTCCAAACACATTTGTCAATTGGTGCCTCTAAGTTGCCCCAGTGTGAGTGAGTGTGCGAGTGAGTGAGTTCGGGTGTGCGCGTGCTCTGCAATTGATTGGTCCTGTCCAGGGTTGGTTCTTGCCTTGCACTACCATGACCTTGAGCTGCAATAAATGGGTGTGAAAATAAAAAATGGATGGGGTTTTTATCTATATACAGTTATATCAACAATGGATCTTGTCGCTAAAAACGTGAAAAATCGCAAGACGATTCTCTGCCTTAATGCTTAAGTTTTAAAAAGAATGTTTTTAACATTTAAATCTATGTCTTTTAAAGCTATTCACCATTCTGAATATTACTTTTTTTAAGAGTGTTTTCTTGCTGTTCCTCCAAATAATAAGCTTTATGCTGTGTCGATGCAAACTTAAATCTATCCTGCTTCATTAAGGGGAAAAACAAGCTGCAAACGAGAAGAAATGGTGGCTCTAGAAAAAGCCAATCAAATTTTAGGGACGTCTACATGTGGGTCTGTTTCTAAATAAGAATCCTCAAGTATGACCCTGTATAAAACAGGTGCAAATAAGAAAAACAACTAAAAACCTAATCTATTTACTCTGCTCATAAAATTACAAATATGAAATATCCCTAAAGCTTTGGTGAGCAGTGTATAGTATGTAATATATAGGATGTACCAAGTCAGAAATGAAGTGGACTTTGATGGCTATTCATTCATTTATTAGCTTCCTCTTAATCCACGGCAACTCCGGGTGCAAGGGAAAGACAACCCTAGACGGGGCACCAATTCATCGTACGGCACACACACACACACACACACACACACACACACACACACATATGGTGACACCAACTAACATGTTTGTCCCTTTTTAAACCACCAACGTCCATATGACATTTGTAGGCTACAGGCAGATTGTATTTAATCCGAGCTGAGAAGTTGGAGGTGATTTTTTACCTACTGCTTTTGATTAAAACCCTGGACGATAAGAACGAGCTTTTGTGATTGTATCATAAACCTTGATAAAAGGTTAGGTGTTTATCATGATATGAGAATGTCTATTGGCACATGCCTGCTCTGAATGGTTAATGAGGGCTTGCTCTCAGCGTGTTCTCCCAGAGTTAATGAAATGAGATAATTATAATGGTTAGAGATGAGGACAGAAGGACGGCTCAGTGAGCGTGTGGATCGGCTCGTTCCAGACCTCCTCTGTGTTGTTCTGCAGGAGAGAACGTGAGGAACCGAGCCTGGAACACATTAGGGTGAATCAATTAGGCTGCCATTACCGAGTAAAGTGGCCCTCACTGAATCGTGTAATTATGACCTTCAGCAAAGCCACGCTTATGGAAGCCCAATACTCTCTGGCTCTCTCGCTTGCTCTCATTTAGCTTTAATTGTATTTATTTAGAATAATCCATTGTGTGGGTTTAATGACGTGCTTTAGGTTAACTGAGAGATAAATAAATCATCATTTGTCTTGCTTAGACGTGCTCGAGCGATCACATGTACAGACAGTGGTGCAGCATATGGCTTTCGGTACAGTTCTTCATGATATAGAATATGTTATGGAGTGTAGTGTGATTATTTGTTGCCATAATTATTACAGTACTATTAGAAAAGGCTGTGATTAACCAACTGGTTGCCCGGTCCTACTTTATTAATTATATTGTACTTTATTAATTACCGTACCATGCAAAAGTCTCAGTTGTATAACAATTATTATCATATTTGACTGAGATATGACTCCAATTGTAAAATTTCTAACTTGGATTTATAACTTCATAATCCACTTTTCCACTGATTTTCATTCAAATGCTTGTGAGCTTTGGCATAACTTAGCATTTTCACCCTATTCTCGTTCTGCAAAAAAAGGGGTTTCTTGGCCGCTGTCCTTGAAAAAACACTATTTCTGATCAAGCTTCTTCAGACTAGAGAAATGTCAACTCGGCATCCAAGCTGGCACATGCTGTTATTGCTCAAGTGTAGGCGGAGGGTACACTTTTATTTGTGATTATTTTACTATTTTGGACGTGCATACAGTATGCATTTCTTGTCCTTGTGCATAACTGATTCCTGGTTGGATTTTAATAAAGACTGAGCAATAATTCTGTTTATCCTGCTCACTAAAATTAGGGGATATTTCAAAATGAAATAGTCCATAATGAAATATCCTCGATTTTATATGAGCAGTTCAGTTGAGTGTCAGCGAGTGCTAAAACAACACTGTGTCTTATCTAACGGTGGCCTTATTCTTTCGAACAGTACTGCATGTCTTAAATTGAATGTAGTGCCTTTTTCATGCTCACAGTCCCTTGCTGTCTTTTTAAAGTCAGAAATGTTGAACAAAAGCAAAAACAAAACACACAAAGGCAGACCTGGAGATGCTGTGGCTGTGCCCCTCTCAGCATCTGTGCTTTTGATGGCCCTTTGGATCGAAGTGTAATCCCTTTAGATCTAAAAGTAAAGCCTTCACCCAAAACTGAACAACACTGAGGAGGCTTGACTGTAAATGATGACATCACGGAGCCGTCACAGAGCTGAAGCACCAGAGGTGATGACCAGCAGACATACAGCAGTCAGTCACTGCTTTACTTACATCCAAAAGACATAGACCAGCTGGACTACAGGGCCAGAGTGATCGCTAGACAAACTCCTGGCTATCAAAGCAACGCTTACGTTGAAGCTCAGCAGTTGAGCGTTCGGATTTTTGCTCAAGGCCAAAGCAGTGCTTGTCTGCTGGAGCTGGGATTTGAACCCTCATCCTTCGGATTAGTAGTATAAAAGCTTCTGAATCAGAGCTACAGCTGTCAGTCTGAATCCTGCACAAACTGGCGTTAATGAGTCACGCTTGCTTTTGTTTACTTCACCTGTTAGCGTCTGAAGTCTGGATAACAGACCAAATGACTTAATGGAATGGCAATTATTATAAAGACATGTCAAAGCCTGGGCTCGCTTATAAATGGATCTGTTTTACCGCCAGTAGGTTTGCATATTAGCAGCATCGCCACTGAATGAGCACGGTCAGTTGAACATGGCGTGAATGCTGAATGGTTGCGTGGTTCACAGATGCTCTCCAGCTGCACACGGGTTTGTGTTGGCCGTGCCGTTGCTCTGGAATCATGTCCAAACAGCCGAGCTGCTTAGAGATGCTCTCTCTCTTTCTGGCAGAGGCAGACGCGGCCATGTGGAGCGTGATTAAACCTAACCCGGGTTAGTTTTCAAACTATGCGAGCCTTGTAAATCGGAGTCTTGCTTTTTATGATTCCAGAAACATGGCTCGCTATGACCTCATGAGTGTTTTACCTCTCTGAGAGCGTTCCTGTCAGCGCACATCATCGTCTTTGATTATCCCCGTTTGATCCCCGTATATATTTTTGAGTGTAACGAGTGGATTGGGTTGCAGCCTGTCTTTTCTGGCCTGTGCTGACCCAAACAGCTTTGCTCTTTAAGAGGCCGATGGTGGACGGGAAGGGAGCCAAGTAAAATAAACACAGGAGACTTGGCAGACGAGGCTTGAGCCGGAGTATGAACGAGGGGAATTTTTATGTTCCATTTTCACTCGACAGTCTAGACGTTTTATAACGTTTAGGGAGAATTGTGTCGGCGTTGGGTTTCTGCTGAAGGTTGTCTCGCGTTGCTCCGGCCGACGTGATGTAAAGCGTGAAATGTTTGCTCCGTAGGTGATCTTGCATCAGGCTTGCATCACACAATGGGCTAAGAGTGCAGGGTTATGGAGTGCAGTCCACTTAATTGACAGCAGCAGCACTGGAACATTTGGTAACGCTTTTCCTAAATCCTGTTTTTATAAGGCGTTTATAATGTGCTAAACCATGCAAAACAATTTACACCTAATAATGTCATGCACAGGCCTGTGTAATGGCTCTTAAATACTTTCAGTGACGTAAATAAAATTAAATGACACTATGAAATAACTCCAAAACATTGGCTTGTGGCTTCACGGCTTCATATGGCATCATTCATTTGAAACGGAAACATGAGTCCGTGATGTCATATTTACAAGGAAAATACACTCAAGCGCCAGTCTACGATGTGAAATTTACACTGATAAAACTCTAAAGGATGAGTCAATGATGTAATGGTGACGTAATAGTAAAATATATGAAGCTACAAAGCATGAATCTGTGTCAGGAAGCAACTCCTTGCCTTTGTATGTTCTTTGTGTTAGACCTTTTTCCTGCACCACATCCAGTCTTTCCTGGGCCATTTCTACACATGTAACAAAGAATCAATAGACTCACGCCTTACGGTTTCATTCATCTAACTATGCCATCATAGGCTTATGCTCTTTGTGGATAAAACTATAAAGCGTAACGTTGCGATGTCATATGTGCATGGCTAAAACTGAATCGTTGAGTCGTTGACAGCACAAGTTCCATGGATACTGTAAAGCGTGAGCCTATTGATTCATTGTTACAAGTGTAGAAACGGCCCAGGAAAGACTGCATGTGGTGCAGCGAAAAAAGGTCTAGCACATGAAGATCCAAAGGGCTGAGCCTTTTACCTGGCCGACTGCTACCTTGTCAGGGGCTCACAAGTTATAGTCCACTCGGGATGCAGACCATTAGAGCCCCTGTCACAAGCATAAAAATATAACAGGAGTCTATTATTTTATTATATCACGAGTCAGTTCGATTAACAATTATGAATTTTACCTTCTATAAAAGACATTTGTATTTCTGAAGGATGCAATGTAAATCAATGAACATTTTTCTTGTATATGTTTTTTCCTGAAATTAGGGGTTTAAAATGATGAATGATTATTATTAATGTATTGTAGCATCACCATTTCTTAAATAACCAAGTGAAAACGTTCGAGTTTTTTTTTATTTCTTAAGAATAACAATTAAAATAAGGTGTACGTTTCTTGTTAAAAATGTAATCCGTAGGCATGCGCCCTCTAGTGTTCAAAAATCCAATTGCATGTTCCAACTCGGCGATGCACGTAGTTCCACTTTTGCATTGCAAAACCTTGTTGGACTCCTATTAGCATAAGCTTCTGAAGGTTGATAGATATAGGGCTAGAATAAGTGATACAGTGGGGTCGCTTTTCCTTCAAATGCTCTGAGATTAAACTCCATTCTTTCTCTTGTACGTTTACATTTTACTTTCATGTCAACTGGCAGACACCCTTATCCAAAGCGACTTACAATGAACAGTTTTACAATCCAAGCAATTGTGGGTTAAGGGCCTTGCTCAGGGACTCAACTGTGGCAGAGGTGAGATTTGAACCCTGGACCTTCTGGTCCATATTCCAGTATCTTAACCTCTAGACCACTACAGTCTCATTCTGGTATTATTAATACGATGTGGAGCATGAATTATATATCTTGACTGGAGTATTTATGATGTGCAAACCTTATTCATGCCTTCATAGAAACACACTCCGAGCAGGAAACTACTACTTAAGTGGTTCCTTAAAAACAGCCTATGTTAAAGTTCTAACGTTAAATAGAAGCTTACTGTCTTTAGTGATAAGTGGCATTGCCAAACTATGGCATTGTTTATGGGTTTGGATTACACTGTGCCATGAACCCTGACACAACCCCCCCCCCCCCCCTCCCCTCCCTTCCTACCCACACATGGCCCTGTCCCAATTACCTTATCAGGTCAGATTCAGTTTCAGGCTGTAATGAAACAGGATGTGTGTACGGCTTCTATTTCCCATGAGGCTCAGCAACACGGCGCGGTTCAATAGAGCCCACACTGGGCACGAGGCATGACCTTGTGACCTCTCCTGCTCGCCAGCAGTCTCTACATTTGCATTAAAACATGCAGCGCCTTTTTCACCCCCCAGGACACCCAGGAGTACAGCAGGACTTTTTCTCATCGAGCTTGACCCCACGCCATGACGCTCGCAGTCCGGGGTTAATGCGCCGAGCGCTCGCTTTGTTTCTGTGTTAATGAAGCACCCTTCTTTCACTCCCTCTTTCACGGCTACACAATGGCAGGCATAATCAACGTTTACACTCAAGTTTTTGGTGAGGTATCAAAAATCGGGAGAACTGTCAATCCCGAGCGAATTGAATGGAGCCTGTTCATTAGAACAAATGCAGAAAGTGAAAATGTAACACCATAAATCTGGGGGACTCGCGGGACTAAGTGTGCATGGTGTCTTCGGGTGATTCTGCCTGTGTGCGAGGGAGGAGGGACGATGGCTTTTGTATGCGTATACAAACCAGAAATAAAGGGATGAGAGCCCTCTAGTGGATGTACATAAAACGACAGGGAGGTTCCTTGTCTAGTCTTTCAGTTTCCAGTTTCTGTCTGCTCGCCATTGGCAATAGTCGACGTTGTGGCAACAGGCAGCGAATGTCTGCTCAGATTTTCTGTCGCCAGCCACAGATATGAGTTCCTCATGGAGGATCCCCAGATGCTCCCAAGCCTACTGGGAGATAAAAGCTCTGCAAGGGATTCTCGGTCTGCTCTGGAGACTCCATCCAAAGGGATTGATAGTAAAAGTCTTTAGACCGTTAGACTCGTTTTTAATATAATGAACATGTATGACATACTGTCAAAACTTGGATTCTTTACTCCATAATACTGTTCTTTACGGACATTTATATGACATCTCTGTGAGCTTTTTCTTGGCTACTACTCTTCCAAATTGAACAGTCTTCTACAGTCTTTAGATGGGTCAACTTGGTATGCTGATCTAGCTGCCATATGCTGTTATTACGGAAGTGTAAGGGGCAGGTCACACCAAAGCCCTGATGCTGTAGCCTTTAGAAGCTATTTTCCTTTTTTTAAATACTGTATTCAATTTTACTGTATTTTCTAGTTGTATTTAAAAAAGACACCAGTATATAATTATAAATGCTCATTATATAATTTTCAGAACAAATATTATATCTAATCTAAAGATGACCTAAGTGTATTGCACAGTGCTCTAACTGGAAGGGAGCCGACCATGTGGAACCCTTGTGTTTTACTGATGAATCGCTGGTATTTTTGGTTTGAGTTTCAGGTTGCAGGGTTTGGCCCCTGCCTGTTCATGTTTGGGTTTAAAAGCTTCTAAAGTCAAATGATTGTTTTGTTTAATATTTAAGTAACCATCCATCTCTTTCTTGCTTCGTTACAGTACTGAGTATTCGCGGCGCTCAGGAGGAAGAACCTCCAGATGCCCAGCTTATGCGACTGGACAACATGCTGCTGGCAGAGGGTGTGTCCGGCCCTGAGAAAGGAGGCGGATCAGCGGCGGCGGCAGCTGCAGCGGCGGCTTCGGGTGGAGCCGGGGCTGATAACTCAGCCGAACACTCGGACTACAGAGCCAAGCTGTCTCAGATCCGCCAGATCTACCACACTGAGCTGGAGAAATACGAACAGGTCAGCGAGTTTAATTAAATGTGGTAATACCCTCTGCAGTGACATCATTTCATGTGTACAGATAAACAGAGGCATGAGCTAAACTCTCAGAATGGTACCATTTTCATTTGTGCGAGCACCACAGGTTCATATAAATATTTCGTACGTCCTGAATGTACTTAAACACTGTGCCATTAAAATGACATAACATATGATACCATAACATGTCATAACTGTTTTAACTGGGGTGTAACTGTGCATCATGACGACACGTGGTCTGTATATAATGCCATCCGATGCAGTTGTATTTTCTGAACACCAGAGGGTGCAATCATATGTCATGCTCCCATACACATCTTCAGGTAAAAATGAGTTAAGATTAAGGTTGCTTAACGACTCACTGTTTATTCTGATATTCAGTTTAATACAACTCTTAGTTATTTAAATTTGTAAAGCTTTTACGATAGCATTTTTTGTTGCAGCCTTATTTAAACCTATTCCCACTTGTTTTTAATTGCAGGAGACCAAATAAAATAATTGAAATCTGATTACTAATATTAATATTTTATTATTTTATTTTTATCTCTCTTTCTCTATCTCTCTATCTCTCTCTCTCTCTCTCTCTCTCTCTCTCTCTCTCTCTCTCTATATATATATATATATATATATATATATATATATATATATATATGTTGTAAAACTCTGTTTCTAATAATTTAATTCAATTGGAAGCGACTAAAAAGCTTTTTTTCTAAACTTATTTAAGAAGATAAGCATTGGTTTGCACTGTTTACACTTTGGAAATGATAGAAAAGAACAAAATATTTTTTTTTAAATCATGAGAGAATCGAGAGCACAGCATCGTGAATCACATCGTATCTTGAGGCCATTCTATCGTTACACTCCCAGCTTTAGCTGTTTTGAACTCACAAGAAAAAAGAGGAGTTGAACTGGAAATGTATAAGATTGTGTTTTATTACTATGTCATCATGTCTAATGAAAGGCCATGACAGTGCAGGATAGGAATGAACTGAACGTGATGACTTCATAATAATTGGATTAATATTAGGTCCTGTCCCAGATAGCATGATGTGTCACATACTTTTAATCATAACAGTCCCGCACAGTCGTCAATTATGATGTTGTAATTGTTCTGGTCTGAAGAGAAAGGTGTTTATAAAATGACGTAATGTTGTAATTATTTTTATTTTGACCTATTTGCAAATTAGATTTTGTATAGTAATTCTGACAAGTAATAATTTTATGAATTGTCATAGAACATGCCACCCTAGGGTTTTATCCTTAATACAAAAGCAGAAAGCAGCATTACCTGGCAGCTGTTATGATGAAGTTATCTTTACTTCTTGCTATTACCTCTTGGGTGTTTTAATCCAATTGCCTGCAATGAACTGCATAACATTCAGGTTATTGTGAGCTTTACCATGTAGCCTTTTTACCCTGTTCCGCTTGTGAAAAAGTGATTTCTTATCATTGCATGAAGACCAACTTCAGACAACTTGTCATCCAGATGAACCTGCCAGATTGAATGTAGTTTGAGGTCACACTAACTTGCTATTGTAACCTATAGAAGCTGTTTCATTGTTGTGTTTTGAAAAAATGATGAAGTATTGGTGGTCTAAGACATTCGCAGAGTACTAAGACTGTGGTGGCCTAACGGTTAAGGTACTGGAGTATGGACCAGAAGGGCCAGGGTTCAAATCCCATCTTTGCTAAGTAACCACAGATGGGTCTCTGAGAAAGGCCATTAACCCAGAATTATTATTTAGTGGTTAATTATGAGGTAGTGTTTGTTATCTCATGTTGTAGCTTTACCAGTGATACATACATTTACATTTTTGTCATTTAGCAGACACCCTTATCCAGAGTTTAAAAAATATTTGGCAGGTGTCAAGACCTTTGCAAACTTTGATTTGGCGACTGAGTTGATGCAGCTCGGAAATGGCTTTGCAGGCTGTCCCCGGTCAGCTTTTCTTCTTATCTCTACTCCATCTATACTTCAGTCAAGCTGAAAAACGTTTATTTTCCAGCTTACCTGATGCATAGTTTGAAACTCTAACTTACTGAGCTTTTCAGTTCAAACCTGTATTTTAATATTACATGAAAGCCCATAGATCATTCCCAGTGCAGCTTAACCTGGGAAAAAAAAAACAAAGAGATGGAAGCGAGAATAGAAATAATAAACTTACTAAAGCAGAAAATTAATCAAACCACATAAGAGGCGGTAAAACAAGCAATAAAGTCATCAGCTAAAGCAGCAGCAAATTGAAAGAGAACGATTTGAAATTATGGATTTAAACAGACTAATAGACCGAGCGATGCAGGACAATAAAAACGCAATAACACAAAGGTAATAAAGCAAAAAATTCAAGCAATAAAACGCTCTGGTTAAATCCTTTACACAGTTTCAATTAAGGAATTTGATTTAAGAAATACTGAGTTGTCGGGTTCGCATATCATAGGTGTACCTTGGAGGTATAGAGATACAGACTGTAGCCCATCAGTTGCTTTGTTCCCTGAGTTATTCCAACTGCTCCATCCACTGAGGCAAAGGGATCCCAAAAGTATCATTACTGATCACGACTTGTTTTATTATAGAATCAGTATGGGCGTAATGATACACTCTGCTCAAATTTCAATTCCAAACGTTTTTCCAT